>KZ062374.1:117657-160876 GCA_002091835.1 Anopheles maculatus
ACACGACGCCCTTTTGCCGGCCGCAAGGCTTCCAGGAGTCAGCCAACAGTCAGCGACATTCAGGTGTCCGCTTCAGGTATGTGTTTTTGCTTCCCCCCTGGTTCTGTGGCCCACGCAGATGCTGTTCGTTCGAAGTGCACACTGCAGCTTGTCAGCATCGTCAGCATAGGTTGGCTCTCGGTGCGCAGCCATATGCCTGTTGCATAAAATTGCATATTGCGCCAACGGGGTCTCGCGTTTGCAGCGCTGGGGTATTACATTCGGGGATACAAACGGTGCAACAATGGGCACTTACCGGTGAATGGCGCAGAAGCTCTCGGTTGGATGGTGTAACGACTCCGGGGTAAAAAAAGGAAGAAAACCGGAAAGGATGCCGCAGCTGAACATGAATTCCCACAAAACGCACGAACCCTCCGGGAGGAAATCGCTCTCCGGAGAGGTTGTGTATGTGTCTGCATCGATCGCAACACGATAGGTCGATGAGACAAAGTGCACCGTTTTGTGTCGGTGGATCCGATGCACCGGCAGCACTAGATCGGCTGCAATCATTACGAAGTCATAAATAGTAAATTTGAATAAATAAATAAATAAATTATTCCTCACCCGGTTTTCCCAAACCCGCTCGGAGCAATCTCCGCTTACATGCACTTTGGATGCTACTTGTCTGTCTGTGGAAGTGTAAGAAAGGAAAGCTGGGTAAAGGTAAAGTGGAAAAGCCTGTAGTTGCCAGTGTTGGCAAGAGATTTCGTATCGGGATTGAGTGAACAGTGCAGTGCATGCTTTATGCTTCACAACTGAGAAATAGACACACGTGCACATGCAGTTGTCAGAAGTACGGTACACACTGTTTGTAGACTTTGACATAAATCACTATTTTTTAAATACTTTCTTTCGTGTTAGGTGGTCTATATTACCCGCGACAACTTTCAGGAACAGTTTTGTTCAATGTTATTGATAGCTGAATTTTGTGGACAGGCGTTTTTAGAAACTGGACCTCTGATGCATGAATTCTGTCCAAAACTGGTGAATTTCTTTGAGTCTCGATCGAGAGAACGTATGTTCAATGGGATTTTTGGAGCTATATGTGATGAACGACAATGAAAAGGAACCGTCAAACAGAAGAACTCTGTGAGCTGTAAGATGATCTTCGCTTCATGCAAAGAATTAGACTCGCCAGGCTCCGTAGAGTCCTCGTTGAGATACAGCGATGACGTCGAAGAGTACACCAAAACAATAGGGATACTGGATTGGCAGACGACGACACTAGACCGTGACCGGTATCGAGGATTGTTGCAGCAGACCAAGACCGCGAAGCTGTTATAGCGCCCAATAAGTATGTACGTGTAAACAAAAAAATCCCACAGAAAACTGTAGCAGATTTTATTCCGAATATTCTAGATTAACCGAAAGATTGGGTTTCCTCTAGTTGTAAAAGTACTGTTTATAATGAACACTTCTCAGTAGAACAGTACATGAAACTGTCTCGTCAAACGTGTGTTTGTTTCATTAGTTTTTTAAAGGCATCTAAAATGGACAAGTTCTGTACGCTCTCATCTCCATACAGACGACAACTGCTTACTGGAGATGCGCACCGGAGATTCCCCGAGTGGTTTCGCTTCATTCGCTCGCTGCGGTTAGCTATCAGTGACGTTGGTTGAACAACAGCAACAAGGCGCAGTGGCTGCAAAGAAGCGGCATAACTGCAAGTAAGTAATAGGCCATCTAAAACCCATTCAAAACAGAAGGAACAGCAGGACGCAGTAAATAAAGTGCAAGTCAAAAGGCGAGAGAAGCAGCAGCGAATGGTTAAAACAAAGCGCAGCCTTCGGGCATGGCGGAATGGCGGAGGGAGAAGTCTATTGCACCGCTGCAAGACGCCCAACCGTCCGAAAGGTGTACGTCTCCGAGTGTATGTGCAAATGTTTGTCGTTACGATCTTTTAGGCCACTTTAGGTACGCTAGCTAAAGGGAAAGGGCAAACGCAAAGCCCGTTGTAGGCTGCAAAGGCTGGCAGAGGAAAAAAAAACGCGGTAATAATAATAAAACTCCACCGAATGAAATATGATCACGATGCAGCGGTGGGACGTGGCCGTGTATGCTATCATTATTATTTTTATCTGTTCCGATGCTGTGCTGATTCTTGCACAAGGCAGCGCGGTTCTGTGCCGTGGAACGGGTTGTGTATAAATCCTGCTGGAACCGAAGCCGTCTATTTAGTATTGATATTTGTTTATTAAACAATCTAACAATGATCATCTCCCGGTGGGAAGGCGGGAAAGCCACAGCGATTGTAGATCGAACGAAACAGACGTTGTGTGGCGAATTGTGTTACCTGTCGCACCGGCGAAAGAAGATTGGCGATGCAAAACCGGGCAAAGATTTATTTTTACGTGTAAGGTTCCTCAAGTCTTCGGGAAGACTGGCGAGCACTGTTTAAATGTGTTCAAGCGATAAACAGCGAAGCAATGCAATCGGTGTCATGGGAAGGAATATCGGCGAGTCTTGAGAGTCTTCTTCAACGGACGATCTCATATACTTCAGCAGACAAAGTTGATGGCAAATGCTGGTGGAGCTTTCTAGACGATCGCGAGGGATACAAAAGTGCATCCGAGTGAAATCGAAAGTTTCGCGCTCTCAGTCCCAAGGACCACCGCAGTCTCTGGTGTGCCGGAAGCGCGTCCAAAGCAGCGAAAAGATGGCGTATGCGTTTACGGCGACGAACCTCTTGAACTGGTGGCGGTGCGTTTTGTTGTGCCCCTAAATAACATGCATCGTTTAATTCCGTTTACATGTCTTCTTGAGGTTCGTATGTCTGTTTGCTGCGTACGAGAGTGTTGTCCCTGACGAGGAGACTGTATGTACACCAAGACTCCCGCTATTGAGGGACGTTTTTCCCACCTTCGCCGGATGTCATCACAGTTTGGCAATAATTGCTTTTAAATGAACAGTAATTGACACCGAGAACTCCGTGTGTGCCAATGGAACGGGCGCCTTTCACGACTTTGAGCGTAAAGTGTGCCATATCGGGGGTGGAGTGTGTCCGTGTCCGAAGCGATCACACCTGGTGGCATCGTTGGGAACGAATGGTGGGGAGGGTTTTATGTATTAATCAGCAGTGTTGAGCTGCGTGCAATGTCTGCGCGTAGGAGAAGGTAGGTATTGCTCGGATCGAGAGACGTTCTTCAAGTGTTGCTCAGCGATCTTGTAAGGAATACATTAAAAACATCCAGACACAAACACACACGCATACACCTCACTGTTCCTCGACATCGCAGTGACAGAGCTTTGATGTTGCGCACTACGTGCGGGTTGACTTCGTTAGTACATTCGAACGGACAGGGAGTTGCACGCCGAATCGCTTGACACCAGGAAACACACCGTCGGTTCGAGTTCGAGTGTCGTTTCAGGTCCTTCCCGCAGGGACCGTGCAGTCCAGTATCCCTGGTGGCGTTTGTGAAGGCCACCGAAGGAAAGGAACGACTGCCTGAAAGGCACTTGTCCTCAGTTACCGCGCACAGAGTTCGATCGTTTAGCGGCGAACCAGCCACACTTTAAAGCGACAGTCTTAAGATTCACAACACGTTTCCCACTGCACGTTCTGGCGTGGGTTTGCCCGGGTCCTGCCTCGGTACCGAAAGTCACCGGTGCCGCAACAAATCTGTGTGCAATTGCACGTCAACACGTGACGGGCCGTGGTTGCGGTTTGGCGCATGGACCGAGCATGAGCTCGCGCGTTTCGGAACTCTCGACTCCCCGGGGAGGACGGTCGGATTTTAATGCAAATAATTCCGTCGCATCGTCCACCGGACGGGATTTCGGTTTTAATGGGCATTAGGACGACGGCGACGACGACGGCACCAGGAAAAATGTACCGCTAACGAGTGTGCGAAGTGTGGCAGTTGATAGCAAAAATGCATCACATAGTCTCGAGCCGTTGTCATCGTCCGCTCGATCGTCGGTTACGGTTGATCTTGCGGGGCAATACGCTTCAAATGATACGGACAAGGCACGTTTTGTGTCCTAGCGTGATTCGGAAGATTCGCGTGCACAGTTTGGTGTCGGGAGAGGTGTTGACCGAATGCGCATGGGATCTTTGAACCCACGCGCATGAGCCGGAGCGACCCAATGCTTGAGCATCGCGCCAGTCGGTCCGGCACAACTCTTTTCCCCATTTACACTATCAGATGGTCAATAGAAGGCTCCCAGGCTTCAGATATACCGCCCTGTCTGTGCCGAAGCTAGTTGTGTGTGTGCAGTGTGGAGCACGTTTTGTTGTTTCGCACGGTAAACCTATTTATTGTGCCCGTGAAGTCTTCAAAGCGTTGACAAGGGGCTGTAAGTTTTGGAATGCGCAAACGTTTGCACGACAAAAGGAACACAATCGGGCCACATTCCAGCGAAGAGGATCATACAAGACGCATTGTCAGCGCGAGTCCCTGTTGATTAGCACGCTAACGTCTTAATGCATTTGTTTATCAGCGTTGTCCATGGTGGAGAACTGGTGAACCTATTCTAGAAGTCCATCGAAGACCATGGAAACATATCCGGACGGACTCGTTATTGCTCACACTTCTGGGCGATCGTAATGAGGTTGGGGATAGCTCTGCACTCCAAGTTCACCACGGGACAGGCGGTGTTAGGTGTTGTTTCAGTGTCAGTTAGTATCTCGCGCAGTAATAACTGATAAGCTAGTTTACCTCGAAGCGCAGTGCGATGTGCACTGCATTGTCCTGTCCATTTTATCAACTATTTACCCAGTGGCTTTCTTTGTTTCTGTTGCGCTAATCATGCCTGCACAACTATTGTCGACGATGGCGCGTTGACGTTGATACCCTTAGCCTTGGAATGTTTCGATCATGTGTTCCTTTTTGGCGAGTAGTGCAGTGTAGTGAGAGATAAGCGGTGATCTTATCGCCCCTTATGTTCGTCCATTGTGGTCCACTAATATTCGATTTAGGAAAATGTCTTTCATACCCTAGAGGCTGAGTAGCAGTTTTCTGCGACTCATGATCGTGTCATTCAGTGCTATCAACGCCCAGACAAAGATTCCCGCTGTTTCCGTTCATGTTAATCATGATCAGGTTGGATGATATCCGAACGAAAGTTGCGCATTAAAGGCCGTTTAACAGAATGGATGAAATTGATCTTCTACAGCGCGTATGCCCACTGGTTGCCTAGAGCTCGTTCTATTCAACCTTCGCGCAGTAATCGATCAACAATACTCGCCCGAGTGTATAGGTCGAATCGATCCGATACATGTATGATTTATTGCACTCGATCGATATCAACGTATCGTTTTGCTGGTCGCTGACCAGGCGTGTAGACCTTTCAAATTCAATCGCGCCCAATCACACCCAGGCTAACGACACCCAGCGTGTCCGAAAATGTTTCGACCGGTTAGAATATTTTAATGACACGGCAAATCACAACGTACCGGAATGCCAGTGCTTGATGCTGGTGTTTGCCGCAGCCCGAAGCATCATATGCCCGATGACTTCAATACCATCGTATTTGGTTATTAATCATCCGAAGCAGAAATGTTTAAAACATGCGGTTCAATCAATTCGCTCGCTAGTTGTTGGTTTTTTGTTTTTTTTACAATCTCTCTCCCTCGGATACGTTTGTGTGTTTGTTGTTTTTCATTATGAAGTTGATGATGATGATGATGATGATGATGTTGTTGATGCCGAGAGACGATCATAACTCGACCGAACGTTAATTTTCTCCCATAAGCACGTGCCGCTGGTATCGTGACAAGCGCACCGAAAGGGTACAGGGTTGAAAGATCTACCAAATATTTGTGCAATTTGTCCCAACTGGTCTGCCCGTGCATGGTGGTGACTCAGTTGCAGGCTCAGACCAGCTTAATGCTGCTGCATTCTGGCAAGGGTGTAACGGGCAATAAATTGTAGAACCTGATGCGAGGCGTGATATTTGGAACAAGAATTTCGTTGCAATCCTTACATTCCGATCGGGTCGAATCGGGTGCAAAACAGTCGAAGTAGGTTGACGCTGTACCTATGTGTCTGGAGCGGTGAGTCTACCGGAATCAACTCCACGGCCCAACGTTTCTTTTTCTCATCCTCCGCGGTCTATCCAGGGTCTATACTTTGTCCGACCGGTGAACCGCAGCGACCGTTTGATTGATGAATGAGCGTCGCAATTGAATTAACGGCCGACTGGATGAACGACCGGCCCTGGAAGTTTTAGCCCGACGGGGAGCTAATAAGCTGCTGGGAGTCACCGCTATGGTAAGGTGGTGACTTTATGGCTCCGTACCGCAGCCGCCACCGAAAGCGGTCACCAGCAGGGCTGCATACTGCTCACTGTTCCAGCCGAGCGCCGCGACCTAAAACGGGGTGTAAGTTATGTTCAAATCTGACAGCACCGATGAACACGCGAATGATTTATGAGGACAACCTGCTAGTAGGTAAGAGCAGTGTGCTCGTGCTCGCATCACAAACGGACAGCCTTAGTGGATTCTGGCGCCCTTCCTTCATCCGCATCTTTGCCAGCTTTTGCTTCCCGGCTCTTCCTTATTTGCATGCTCACTCAAACAAGATCACAGCACTGGGAAGTGCAGCAACGCTGTCCCTCGGCAGTCCGCTTTTCCATCCCTCTCCCCCAGGGTGTACAACAACTCTTTTGCGGTAAGATGCCACGGACGTGTCCATCTGTCCCACCGGTTGATCAAGTGTTTACCGCGTGCAGGGTCCACGAGAGGGCAGAAGAACGCAACGGGAGGGAGGCGCTGCGGTGAAAACCATTTCGGTCATTAAGACATCGTTTCGTCCCATTTGACGATCAGCTCTTTTTTTTATGACACCCGGTTCAAATGGAACGGCAGCAAATGGGTTGATGGCGATGAAAATGATAATTGCTCACGCAAGCGCGCACCCCAAAACGCGTCACCCGGGCAATGGGCGCCCATCGGGATCTCCGGATGTGAGCTGTCCGTTGACTGGTAGGCAAATGAGCGTATGCGTGTGTGTGTGTGTGTCTGTGCCTCCGAACACACGATAAAAAGAAGTTGCCATACTGATCGGCTCCATATTGTGAGTGGTTTGAGTCTCCTTTCTTGGCCGCTGTCAGGATTTTCTGCCCAACCGTTCGCAGGGTCATCGCTGTTCAGCTGCAATATGTTGCTGCTGTGAGAGAGATGCTGTGTCGCTAACACGAATTCTTTAGGAGGTTAATTTAGACCATGTTTTCTGCATTTGCGTGTGTCTCGAAAGGGGGTGTGGCGACACGGCGACGGTGGTGCGAGATGATGTGGAGATATTGGGATATAATTTTGAGTGCTAAATAAAGCACACAGTTTTAGGATATTTTTAGAGGCGACTGCGTTTTCTAAAACCACACCACGCGAGACACTTTTTAATTGATGCGGTCAAATTGCTCAGGTGGTGTGGATGAGTTGCATACGGTGAGGAATTTGTACATCTCTTGATTAGTACTCTTGTAGAATGTACAAATTAGATTTGGGGATACTTTATCCGACGCTAGTAAAGTAATGTGATCGTCCAAAGCAGTGAAAAAGAGTTTCATTAGTCCCCATCTTAGGTGTAGTGATTCATTGACACATTCCACAAGACCTTGACTTGAAGCATGCTTTTGCAGCTCGGCAGTGGCTTCGTGTATTAGTGTCCGGCGCCTCCCGAAACGCGTTGTTTATCATTTCCCTGTAAACACCATCAACTTGCGGTCGCGCAATCGCTTCCAAATTGGGAGCCAGTAATGTTGGCGAGTTGACATATATCTATGCTAATTTGGAGCACGGCAAATCTCGCTCTACCACGCCACGCTAGTGGTCGGTAACATGGGCCGATACGCGCTTGGGACTCTGAAGTGGACTTGACAGGTAGGATAATCGGTGGGTAGAGCGAGATCCGCGACGACGTAACGGCTGATGACTATTTTGGGGTCTGGCATCCGGTTGCCTGTATTCGGACGGTCGGAGACACCGAAAACTTGCCGCCCGCGGTACGCTACGCACACAACCACGCTACAACACAGAGCAGAAAGCGGGGACGCTCCCGCTGTGTACGCGCCGGAATGTCTCCTTCGGTGCAATTGTAGGACACCGAGCGGGACATTCATCTTCAAGGCCCTGCCTGCTTGCCTGCCTTCAGTACCTCGCCTTTGTTTTTTCTTGCTGCTGATGATGTCAATGCAGACGTTCGTTCGCTGTTGTTTTCTTACGCTTTACAAGCAAAACAACGCAAAGCATAGATCATGATCGTACAGCCGCTCGGTGGACTTATTTTGTGCATTTTTAACAAATTGCACTTACGTTTGGGATTGGGGATGCGGTTGGTAGGGCCGAGTGAATGAAATGCAGGCGAACCCATACCGAAAATGGCCACTACAAGAGTCATAATTAACTGCCCAGGTAGCCGTTGTGGAATGCGTTACTCGTGACATTTGCACCGTACGCGAATGCCCGGGTTTCATCCCGTGATGACTAACGAAACAAAATGCATCCAGCCACTGGCCTGCAACACTGATTCGTGATGCAGTCGGTAGTGCTTTTGGTGGTTAATTTAATGAATTATGGAATGGATAAAAGCATCATGCTACCGGCTGAAAGGAGCATGATGCTTGATGGTAGGATATCGTTGGGATACCTTCGCTTTGCGGCGAATAAATTATGGTATTTATAGACTCAAGTGAGACCGCATGGTGCGGCGGCTTCGGGGGAAAAAAATGAATAACACGTGATGCCAGGTGATGAAAGATCAAAGCACAAAAAGAATGTAAAAAAAATCTATTCCAAAAAAAAAACACACACACAACAAAGCATATCCGGATGAGTGTGGCATAAGAGGGAAACAAAAAATCACAACTCCCCGAACGTGAGGCATGTGTCGTGTGTGATCGGTCTGTGAAGTATGCTAAAAATACGCGAATAATTTCGTTCGTGTCGCAAAACATAACAGAAATACGCAAAACTGTATGTGCGTATGTGTTTGTGAATTCCCTATCGGTGTGGCGTTTTATAACCTTTTCCAAAAAAAAAAATCCCCGAAGAACCAAGAACAACCAAAATACAAGCGAAACATTTTTGCAACATCGTCGTCGCACACACACACACACACACACACACACATTCCATGATGTGACCGGTTCGGATGATTTGGTTTGCTGTTGGTGCTGTTTCGATGTGGCGTGTCAAAAGCAATTTTCTCTAATCTTCTTTCCTTTGCCAATTAGAGTGAAAAGGGGCAGCAGACCAGCAATGTGCAGGATCTTCCCCATTTCCAAACCACCAGCCCGAGGATACGCTGCGACATTAAGCGAAGATGCTCTCCATCTATCTATCTCTTTCACAGCGCTTTACAGCAGAAGGGTAGTGGTAGTAATCCCGAACCCGGAGGTACAACGATCGTAAACCGCAAAAAACGCGGGACCGCGTTGGCCCCGTAGGCACTGTGAGGACCAATCCGATTAAACAGTCTGCGCCCTTCGACCGCTGGCGAGGTTTTATTGTTGGTGGTTGGCTGTGGCCCGTGTGCCTAATCCTCGCCGATCTAAGGTGCATCCTCACGTTCGGGGAAATGCACGTTGCGAATGTGCTAGCGTGTCTTCCGTTGTTGCTTGATTGACCGCACGTTGTCTGTCGCGGGGGCCGCCCAAGGTGCTGGCCGAGGATGGTGGCCGTAATGAACTGGCTTGTTTTGGGGTGGCTGCTTCGCGGAAGCACCGTACCCGGCAACGATTCGCGAGACCAATGCAATTCGCCACGGCGATTTGGTGTGCTGGAGAGTGCCTTCAATTCAAAAATACCACTTTTGCGTGCGTGGCGAGGTGTTTGAGCACAGCAGGTTTCGATGGTAAAATTTGCGATCACTCGGCTGCTATCAGGGTCGGTGCTGGGTTCAGTGAAATGCTGCACCATTTGTGTGGTGCCGGCGAATGCCATCTGTCTGCCTCAATGATCGTTCTAATCAGTCATGCGGAAGAAAGTTCCGACATGATTTAAAGGGGTCGCAGTAGTAGTGAGGGCCTCGTCTAAAGGGTAACGCGATTTTAATTTGAAGTTGGTGATGTACTTATGCCGTTAAGAAGAGTTGATTTGAAGAATGTTTGAAGAAGAAAATTCTTGAATTAATATTGCCTGGACAGTAACAAAGCAAAGGTGTAAAGTTAAGAGGTATTTTATTGGTGACTGACTTAAGTCATCGCTCTAGTCATAATATTGTCCAAGAATGTTAGATGTATCTCAGCTCTGTGGAAGCAGTCACAAGCATGCAAATGCAGCCAGATGGTGCTGTGGTTTTGAGCAATAAATTCCATTAACTTTAGCAGCTAGGTTGCCTCACACACCTCGTAGTAGTAGCATCGTAATCATTAGGTGCTGGTTAGGATTGATTTAATGCTGACAGTTTACTGCCAGCCGAGTGTTATTTCTTGCTACTATTTATTGCACTCATTACTATGTATGTGTCATGAAGATTGTACGAGGAAAAAGAATGATCGTATATGTGTATTTAGGAGATCCAATTTCCACAACACAGACAGATCTTCTAGATTTTATATAGCGAATATATAACCTGGTTTCTTTGAAGGCTATCTAACGTGAACCTTAATTAGTATCTCCGTAAGAGTTACAGTAAAATAACTACACCCACCTAAATAGACACTAATGTACAGATATCACGTGCCTCAAGAAAGCTATAGTCGTTTCCAAGTATACACGCAGAGAAAAAAAAGGAAGTCCAAGGACTTAGGGGTAATGGTGCGCCCATGCTCGACGAACCCAAAATGGTAAGCTGCAAAACCAAACAGCCGGATAATATTCATTTCGTTATGAATTTACGATCACGGACGGTGCAGTCCACTTGCTAACGGTAACATCGATAGTGTTTAATCATCGACCGTTCTCCGGAGCGGACGCGTTTTACAGCCGACCTCCGGTTTCCTCCATTTTCAGCCACCGGCTGTTGAGGGGGAAGTTGAAATAAATCAGCAAAAGTACTAAAATGTTTTAATTAGTGCAAAATAGCTTTCAGCTACAAACCGCTCAATCTGCATCTGCAGGAAAAGGAAAAGAGTGCAAGCAACGTCGACATGACTGGCCTGGTGCTTACAGGACACCGTCAGATTCACGACGCGTTCGTTCGCTTACGAAGCTGTTCTTGGTTGCGTTTTGTGGCGAAAGGAAATAAGTGACGGCGACCAAATGACACTTGTACAGGGCCTACGTAGACACCGATTTTTCAGTGCATCTTCCTGTTAGCCGACGATGGTGTGTAGCCTGTTGGTGAGCGTTGGGTCCGAGGTATTACTGACAGCATGCTTCAAAGCCCAACGATGCCTAAAGTTACAGTTTACAGTGGTTCTTCAGTGGTTCGTCGCGAGAAAAAGCGGGCACAGTGAAATGGATGTGATCGTGCCTGTCTGTTGGTAGGCTCTATATTGTGTATGTAATATGAAGATGTAATGCTATTTGAGTAATAGGCTGTTGGATATTTGTTTAAAAGTTTGTGAGTTTGAAGATAATAAGAAGAGCATAATAGAGGTTTTAAAGCCCTTTGATGACTCTAGAAGCAATGTTTAAAAGCTCACATGCTCTAAAAATGAAAAGTTAGTAGTAAATCAAAAGATGTTTAATGTTTAACAAGAATAATCAATCAACCTGCGTAAAAACAACTTGATCTAGTTGATGTTCGATTCCGAAATTCTTCTACCAAGCTTACCAGACTGTGTACACTTATGCAAACGGTTCCCTTATAATGCACTGCGACATGTTTGCATCCCGATGCACCGAAGCGTCGTTTGACAGCTGTTTGTTGCCTTTCCTTTTTCCGCTAAGCAAGTGGTTTTGCCCGTTTGATGCGAAATGTTATGTAAAAGTAAAGTGATGTGATACGATCGTACCGTACGCATCGTTCCGTGCGCATCCACGTCCGTCCGGATTGCCCTGAGAATAGTAAATTCTCTAGTACCGTTTCATTTGTGTGATTAAGGGCAAAACTGTTGGTTTTTAGATGTACAAAAAGATTAATTCTGATGAATGAAATTTAGAATTATATTTAAATATTATGTGTAACGATTGCAGTTATCTGCCAGTAGTTCGAATAATACAAAATGTACAAAATAAGAATCTTTCGATACAAATTATAGTTGTAAAATGAGAACTTGTGTGACTTGGATGCAAATGATCAGATTGCCCATACACGTTAATTACCCTTCGTAACACGACTTTAAAAAACACATATTCGCTCCATGTAACACCGTACTTATCACCTTAAAGTGGTGTTTTATAACCGCTTTGAGTCACCCGTGCGAGCCATATTTGTTTCGCGCTGGTCTGCTGAATTGAGAATGGAGTAGGAATGAAAATGAATTTAATGCTGACAACAAGTGCGTTACGAATCGGACAGGAACAACGCGTTCCATTTCGTCTGAAACAGAAACCCCAAACGGCGCACTACAACGCGCCAAGTAGCACTTGCCCTAGATGGGGCGAACGCAACGACGAGTGGATCCCTCACCGGTAAAGGGATGTAATTTTAATTTGAATTAACCTTTTTAGCTCCGTTTGGCGGGCAAGTACGTGGGCAGGTATATTTATTACCGGCATGCGATGCAACGACCCTGACAAAAGGTATTATTTTCAGGTAATTTTTACCTCCCCCCCAGCTCCTTTTCTTGAAGGGGGGAAATCGTACCTATGCAAGAGGGTGAAATTCGCCCGAGTGATGTATGTACTTCGGTGTAACAATATCTCTTCAACAACACATCAACCTGTGGTTTTTCGTCGGATGAAACGCATTGCAGTTGGAGGTTATCGGTGCGAGAGGTGCATGAACAAAGCGTGTGGTAAACGGGGAGAGAAACGGAGAGTCCTTCACACTAAAAACCAGTGAATAAGGTTTCTAATATCGTTATCTTGTTATAAGAATTTAGTATTGTAGGAAGCATCACTTCCAGCGATAAATGGAGTGTATAATTTATGTCAACAAACCGTGTATTCCTACGTAGAAGATTACGTTGTCGGCTTACTGGTGCATCTTGGAGATTCTGCGTTTGCTTGGACATAAGCCTGAAAGATACCAGACAACAGGAATACCGATGGCATTCGCCTTTACGATAGAATGTTTTTCATTAACCGCATATGCTCCATTGTGAATCAATCATAGTACTGTATCTTATCTTAACGTCAAGGATTCACGTCTCTCTCTCTTTCGAGCGAGCGAGAGACTAAGCTCCACTATCTGGTAATCGGTTCCACCTTCGCTTCTGTACCATGGATTCGTGGGACACGGTCTAGCCACCTAATGTGTAAAATTTCACACCCAATCCAATCAAATCATGATGGTTTACATGCTTCCCGCCTTGGGCCTTTCGTTTTATGATCTGCAATATAGAAATAAATGCAGAAAGCAGAAAGGAATCCGAAACACGTTACAGCCGGAGGGAATCCTCGTTCTGTCTCGTCATGTTTTGTGCGATGATTTACAACTGCATCCGTGCTGGTTGCAGTATCGGACTTCACGCTCCTGGCACCGGCAGCTAGCTGCTGATAGTGTGGATGGATTGATTTCCGTTATGGTTCGGGAAGGGCGCGAAGGCAAAGGATAAAAATGTCTAGAATCGCACGCAAAATCCACCGAAACCGCAACTACACGACAGCCCCTGAGTGCCTTGAATTAACTGGTTGAAGGAGGGCCACTGGTTAAGATTGACACATTCAATTAGAATCAAGTTGAGGGGATTAAGTTTGATGTAGATTTTACCGGAGCTGACAGCAGCTGGAGGCGATTTTATTGGGGCGGTTGATAAGATCGAGCTACGTCAGGAACCATCGTAGAATGTGGTAGATGGAAGGTGTCCCATTACTGAGGCGCGACAAAGCATTCTCTCTAGTGGCGAGAAAAGTAAAAATAAGTTGAAATGGTGTCTTATAGAAGGACTTCAAACACAGCTAAATATATTGTTCTATAAATAATAGGTTGTTATGGTAGTTAAATGTTTGTAGTAAATTTATAGCATAGACTGTCTTTATTTTATAGCATTTGAAATCATTTAAAACTGACTGGTTGATTTGGTCGATTTGGACATCAAAAACTTTCTCGCATCACGTAAGCGCTAGTGTAAAAATCTCGCGCGTGATCTTTTAACATCCGTATCGAAGGCACTGCCCAACTGTGCTACAGATCCTCTTACCATCATTGTCCATCGAGTTAAATCATTGGATACATCGAAAATTGAAATGTACTGTTGGTTTGTTTTTTTCCCCTTCCCATTAAGACTCGTTCCTTTGGGCATCTTGTCCTCCAGCACCATTTCACCAAAACCATTCGATTCGCTTACTCAATGCATCAGCATTTGCGAACTGACTTCTCCTTCACGATTGCACTCTGGTTAGTCGATGTGCAAAACCAAAAACAAAAAAACATCAACAAAACAAAATGAAGAAATGGACAAACCGTGTGCGCCCGCGTGCACTGCAGTCCAGGGTGCGCTGAGTGACTGGCAGGCTTGCTGCTTGCCAGTGCTGCTTATCTGTCCATAAAATTAATAGCTCTATTAAGATAAAATAAATGGAAAATAATTACGGAAGAAAGTGAAAAATAAATTTTACTACAAATTGAGAAAACATACTGTTTCGGATCGGGTGCGCTCGCTCTTTCGCTCCCGTCGTGTGTGCAGCGGAAAGTAAACGCAAAAAAAAATGGAAATGAGGAACCGGGAGCCGGATAGAACAGGAAAACGGCACTGAAAGAGTGCACTGACATCATCACTCGATAAGTTTACCCGCGCTGATGTATGCCGAACAGGCTTAAGAAGCTGGTTTCCCGTACGTTCTTCACCGTTGTACACACCAGTGTGTTGGGATACCGGGCAATGCACACTGCCTGGCTGCCCGTTCGCTTCGAAGACGGCGATACACGGCAACCTAAGTGTCCGGAGTGTACCTTCAACCGTCTTCTCGGAACACATCACCACTCGGCGATCAACTCGAATTTCGAAGCGTAGTTGCAGGGCGTTCAGGCAGGTGCGGCATTAGGGTGGAAATTTATTTCCTCCGATTTCTAACACTTCGGGCTGTGGCGTTGGGTCGCGCACACGGGCAATCATCACAACGAACTGAGCACGCTGACGAAACACGGCTAAGGATGGGTTTTAGTAGGTTTAGATGAGCATAAATTTTGTGTGGAGTTTTGTGGTTGACTAGGTTTCCCAAAGATTGATGGAACAAAGAATATTTGAAGCTGCTTTTTAAGTGTCTTTAATGGTAGAAACGAGAGTGAGCATTAATAAACGTAGGCGATAATTACCGGAGAATAATTGTTGTCTCAAACGTTTTGAGATAGCAGGAACATTTTTCTTTGGTAGTAAAGTACTCGTTTACTCATTGATTGTAACCAAAATCTAGAATCTTACACTCAACAAGACATTCTGTAATGATGGGAAAACTATATTCTGGGCGGTTCTTCAACAGTTATCTGAAGTCTTACCCATGTCCGTTG
Organism: Anopheles maculatus; assembly: GCA_002091835.1. Lineage (NCBI taxonomy): Eukaryota > Metazoa > Arthropoda > Insecta > Diptera > Culicidae > Anopheles > Anopheles maculatus. The sequence goes on from KZ062374.1 coordinate 133,137, forward strand.
TAAGAATAAATCTTTCTTAGCGACATGATATTGAGTCTTGATTATAGAATCATTTAATAAGGTGTTTCGGAGGATATGTTTCCAAAAAAAGAAGTATATTGCAAATACCGTGTAAACAAGCAGTTTATCAAAGGTTTGGGTCAAGAAGTCTTGACTCGCGGCTTTGTTCAAGGGATAACTTGGGCACATCGTCGCTAGATGTAGCCTACTACTAATAATGGTCGTCAATATGAGGTACAAGGATTCTTATTCTAAGTGTAGAAAGACGTTGAGTTGGGCTCTTATTAGATCAGTGATGCAATATGCAATGGACATCACGCTCATGATATCACGCTCTATCCAGGTAGTTATCCAAATGTATCCAAATCTGTCCATATATTAACATAATAGCTATAAGAGTCACTGCAGTCAGTTCACAATTTCTTCGATCTCCGAAGTGCTCACTGTAAAATAATCAAGCGCCATCGACTGATTATTTTGTTTATTCTGATTGTCACAAGGAAGATTTTGGCTTAGAAATGGATTTTGGCAAATTTTGGATAGCATTGTTCATCTTGTCCATGACATTCGGATGATACCGATTGACGGATGCTCAGACCACTGAATCCAGGAAGATAAAGCCATTACCCGGATAAATTTCAGTTTTTCTCCTGAAAGTTGCTGCTGTATTTGCATGATCCTACTGCACTGTGAAATTTGTCCCCTATTGGACGTCTTTAGAAGTAGTCTCAGTTGAGTCAAGTTAATGAAAATATCGCATATAAAAGACATACAATATAAACATTACGTTTAAAAATATCTATACTATGAGAAGCATTCTTTCCTGGGTGCGTTTTATGCACACGTGCACACTTGACGAACACTTGCATAACATATTGCCCTGATCTGACCCCATTCGCTGTGTCAGGTTGATCTGATTGTTTATACTTTCTGCCCAAGACGTACCGCACAGAATGTACACTGTCGGCGAAAAGCGACCAACGGTGAACCATGTTCCACCGTGAGAATGTTTAATTTATGGGGGTTTCTGTAAAGTACAACACAAAAAAGGGGCAGACGTTAGAAGTTCGGTGCAATGTTGTGGCCACGGTGTCTACCACAGAGGACAGAATTGCCACTACCACGGCTAGGCAATGCACAGGGAAGTTTGGGGAAGCTTAGATGGTCCCACCGGAACGTCAATAACGACGGACCCTTCGAGAGTTATGCCAACCGAAGGAATGCAGGACAGAAGAATAAAAAGTCACTTCAACCCGTCCGTTCGATGCCGTTCGATGCCAATAAAATCATAATTCAATCATTTCGGTACATGCTTATGCGACTTCCCATTGACATGCATCGTGGCATTCGTGTTCGTTTGCCTTTTTTTTGTTTGCTGTGCCCCGGTTTTGCATGCCGTTCATCCGATCGGACGGGCCTTGCCGTCCTGTCCGCCGATGACGGATGTGGAACGAATGCCGGGAGTGGAGAAAAATGTGGAAAAACCACCACGATCAGAGGATCGGCAACTTTCTAGGCAATCTGGAGGCAGGAAAGATCAATGAAGAACGTTCAATGTTTGCAGGACGGGGCACAATATTTCTCGGTACAAAAAACGACTGTTTGCTAGATTCAAAGATGGATGCTGTTCGATAACGTGAGGTATATAAATAAAAGAAGCAGTGCAAAAAAAAAACAACAACTAACGCGAGAAGTGTAACAAGCGGAAGAGCTGTACGGGAAAACGGGAAAAAGAAAAATGATCGTCGATATATGCACTTTCTATTTCCATTGGCAGTGATCTAAATAATTGTCACTGAATTAATAATAATTAGCCACGACTTCGGCGGCAGCGGCGGCGATCGTACGGCGGTGGTCAAGCTTTTATTTGCATACGTAAACTGCATCATTTCGTCGAAGGTGTCTGCTGATTGGTTGGTTGATGGTGGTTGGCGTGCCAAGCGAAACCACCTTCCCCGCGAGCTCTGGGTGTGTGTGTATGTGCTGTCTCCTAATCAACCGATCAGCAGCAATCGAACTCGAGAATCGAACTCGTTCGCACTGCACGCCGAAAGTGAAATCACATTTGCTACGGGCCTGCCAATCCATTATGCAGCCACGCTGCATTTGTCACGGTGAGGGCGCTCTGACCACCCACTCGAGCACGTGTGGGTGCTCCAACCGGGTAGGGGGGGTGACTTATGTGCCTGCGCGGCGTTTGGCGGCTTTGTCGTGTGGTGTGTGCATGCGTGCCTTCGGAGTGGATGAATTGCAGAGTAAACACGCTATTTATTGTCGACCGCAATTGGCGCGCAAGGCACTAGGGTGTGCACCGTTCCATTTATCAGGGCGCTAGTTAAGTGAATGCGGAGCGCAAAACCGAGGCGCCAAGCCGGTGAACTTGTGACGATGGTTTCGTGACGACGGATTCTGGGTGTGGGGAAATGGTGTGCGTTCATAATTGCTGACGTGCAACAAATGCATCCTTGTTGATTCACACCCTAAAGGAAGGAGCGGTAGTGTTTGAGAATTAGATTCAATGTTTTTTGTTTTTGTTGGAAGATAGCACTTAGGGGACAGTGTTGCCAAACTCAAACAGGTATTCACTGTCGTGTTGCCATAGTGTTGACAACTCTTCAAATGTTTAATATCATCCAAGATAATTCTATCAGATGAAGAGAATGAGTTGTCAGATGCGGATTCTGATCATCTTCAAAGTATTCTTAACCGTTTTTCATCTTTCTTCATGACTCTATTCCTATGCATTGAAACAGGTCCTTCTTCTTCCTTGACTCTACAACCTTCGTAGGGGTTGATCTGCTATTATTGAATTCTATGATTTGGTTTTACCCGGAGCTGCATAATCAGTCCTGCGTACGGGGAGGCGGTCCGGACGGGATTCCTGACCCTGATCCTGGCGTGTGGGGACTGGCGCCGCTTTCGTATGTACCACGATTTAGTTGATCAAGGACTTAAATTTGCGGCTCGATATATTGGCCATATCTTTACGTCTCACATACACTTAATGGTTTCTAGAGCTTTGAGAAATTTGGTTGATTTTAAACGTATTGCTAATCTTAGCTGATCAAATGAACGATCCATCTGGATCCTATCGCGCGGGTATAGAGATCTTTCATTAGGTTTGCTGTTCGCTAATTTCTATCGGTTCTATCGGTATAATCGTCTCTATTCTGCCGGATTACAAGCTGCCTAAGATGTTTTATTCGTGCGTTTGTCAAATCTATGAAAATATATGTTTGCCAAACTTTCTATGAATCTGTCATGACTATGTTGCAGATTTAATACCTATTTATGCAGATAAAAAAGAGAGTAATCAGATTCATCTGATATTAATAAGAAAATTGCATTTTCCTCCAAAAACACATTGTTAGAAGGAAACGTTTTTTTACACCGTGATTTCAAGGCAAGATGTTACTTGATAATCCAATTCTAAGGCTTGTCGCTGAATGGTGATTTAAGTCACTTAGTGTAAAATTAAATAGGTAATAAACCACCCAAAACAATAAACACGGACGCACTTTCCCAGGCCTTTGTTTACATTGGCATCGTACCATTACCCATGTAACAGTCGCATTATTGTGAACCGTCTCCATACGATCGGCAGTAATGCGTCTATTTATGGGGTGCCGGTTTGTGGCATTCGCAATCGTTAAAAATGGGTACGGGAAACCTAGCGGTTCCGTTTTCAGCACCCTATAAAGCAAGAAATTATTTAAGCCTATCCAATTAACACAAACCAAACACTGATGGCGATCGGTGAAGCAATCGTACAAACCGAATACTCTTGCCCGTGTTCGTTGCCGACCAAGGTTCGAAGTGAGGATCCGATCCACGCGCCCTAAAGTGCGTCACCAACGTGAACGTGGCCGATGTTTAACACATAAATTTAACGCTACTTTCAGTTAACACGGCTTATCTTGTATCGCGGAAGAGAACGAAATGTGGCGAAGCTATAACCAAACAAAAACACAACAAAGCAACAAGAAGAGAAAAAAATACTGGAGAGGAAATTTGAATTAAAAAAAAAACACACACACACAACTCACACATACGTTCACCATCATCATCATCATCGACAGCAACCACCTAATCGGTCGTGGAGAAATTTATGGACAGGATTGGATGCACCTTAAAACTACATCTCAATTTAAAGCTTCCCGAACTTCCATTCGGGGAAGTGTTGAAATTTTATTGCAACTCAAATCAACCCGATCGTGTGGCCCACAAAGCCATCGAAGAATGCCAAGGGAAGAGCCAGACTCTGGAGGGCGCGCGCACGCGCGCGTTCGTTCGAATTGGTAGCCACCCGTCACTCGGACAGGTGGAATTGAATTTAATGAGGGAAGAAAAATCGTATCATTTCCAACCGATCGATCGTTTTGTCGACCGGGGGTGCTGTTGTAAAGATCGTAGATTACGATTAAATCAGTGCCGCACTGATTGATTGATGGTTCGTACCGTTTGCCGGGGTTTTGCATTCAGTGGCAGTGGCAAATGATGATGTCGATGGGGTTTTTCGTAAGCCCCAGATTCCTGTCGAATCTTTGGTTGGAGCCATGCACACATGAACATGGTCGTTCAAGATTTTGCATGTTGAGAATCAGTGCGTTTTTGTAGTTATACTCTAATACTACCAAAGTAGTGAGGCAGATGTATCTCTTAGTATGTATTTATAGTTTATAATAGTAGTTCTAGTAGTAGAAGGTCTTATCCGAAGGAAAATAAAAATCAATCTAACAACAGTTTTCGGAAGGACTCATCGACTACGATGCTGTCTAGGTCTTGTTAAACAGATTGTTTGGGGTGATTATAGACTCTAGTCATTTAAGCTCAATATAGGCCTGGGCCACCTATTGAAAATCATGTCTCCAAGGTTTTACGATCTATTTGTGACGTAAATATATCTTGTAAACAATCATTTTTGGGAATAGAGATATTGTGAATGGATCGTAAAGCCTTAGGGGCATGTCTGCCTTTTTACGGCTGGAATATCTCCTCGTTACTTATTTTACTTATATTTCCAACATGTGGGAATTCTACTCTGGGTAAAGTATTTTACGTTGAAGTGGAATCTTCAGTACCTTATCGGCTTTTTTATAATTTGACAAAGGCTTCTAAATGTTATAACTAAAATATCATAAAAATACTCGACTTTATCTGGAACAGATTTGTGAAGTTCTATTTTAAATTGTTACCCTTCATCTTGCACTGAATCCAGAATTATTATGAAAATTGCTGAAACTTCTCGAAAAATCGGAAAGAACGCTACTCGTACCATGAAGACAGAATAAAGTAGAAAAGCAAGCATTAAATAGCTTGATGCTTCTTGACGATGTTTACTCACTTGACTCACTCTGCTCGATGAATAACATTTGCATTCTCTACACCATCCATTTCCTCGGTACGTTTCGTTTGTGACAACCGTAAGCACCAATAAAACCAGAGACAGGTGATTCTTGATGCATCTTCACAGGTGAACCTGATCGTAATCGGATTCGACCTAGCGCATCTTCCTCTTCGGCCGTACAATAGAGCCTAATGGATGAAATACATCAGCGCAAGGCAGCCTCATAATTGATTATTCCACTGTGATGCTTGTTTTTCATCCTGCAAATGCACCCACGTGATTGACACTTGCTGGGGAAGCTTTCCTTCCTTAAGCTTCCCTCGGCCAGTCCCGGATGCGCTGTGCCCGTTAGCGACGGGGAACGTTTCCATCTACCAGACTAAATGCGCTCGATTGAGTTATGAGTGGGTTTGCTAAATTCACCTGACTTTCATCTGCTTTGGTAGTGTGCTGTGCCAGCGCTTCTTCCATCCCGGGCTCGTTATAAGTGATCGCTAACACTTCACAGTGGAGCGCGATTGAGATGGAGGTGGAGATTCTAATAAATTATGATCCTTCCTGAAAGTCAGTTACCTTTCGATCGTCGGACGGATGTGACTCGGCGTTGCTGCAGCAGTTTTCCACCAACGGCATCGCACTCGACAGCGCTGGTAACAAGGGTTCCACTGCACCTTCCGTTCGCTTATGTTTGAACGAACGTTGCCTGTGAAATCTAATGTAGTGTTTTCCATAACTGACACACACTAACGGTACGCAGCACTCTTGCTGAGGTCGCATCAGATTCGCGGATTATTTTCTTTCAGTTTGCAGGTCGCAGAATGCGAAGTAAAACGACAAAAGTGCTGATCTGCGCCGCAGCACGTTTCTATCACCTCGAGAATCTTACCAATCCGCCGTGCTCCAGCTATCCGGTACCGGAACGCTTCTTCCACCGTCTGCGCTGACAAATCGATTGTGTTAATTTATTTTATTTTACTTTATTACAGGTTTCGCACTTTGGTCACGGTTAATCCTCCAATAAAACGGTTATGTATACACGCATAAAACTCACTTCCCTTCGCCTTAACTCTTTGCATAAATCCTATTGCACATGCGCGCATCTGCTCGCGATGTGCATGTTTCGAGCGCGTTCGTGCAGCCGAACGCATCCATCGTCCACATTATAATGTGTGACGGTGGGGTCGGTTCTCCGCTTACACTCGATCGTGATTGTGATCGTGGAAAAAGGGCGTCCTTCACGCTCGAACCTTTCTTTATGTTTCCAAAGGCATCCAAAGCCAAAGCCTGCGTACCGATTGTGCGGGGGACTTAGTGTAAACATCCCATAAACCTATTAGTTGCCGGTGACGCCTTCCGAAATCGGCAACGGTTGGGCTAAGAGCAACGTGTGGGAAAAGGAACTGTGCGAATCGCGACCTTCGTGGGCCAGCGACTTTAGTATCGGGGTTTATCGCAAGATCTTCAAGCGTTCCCTGGGCATGAATCGATGTGTGTTGCGTGCGTAAAAATGTGCCATCCCCGGTTGTGTCGGCGGATGTTGGAGTGCAGGAAGAAAGCGGTGTTGTTGCTTTCTAGTTGGCCATTGAGAAGCTTTTCGGGATGAAGGTGAAATGTATCTGGTGGGTAAGGATGGTCCGATGGCTGTCGTGATGTTTGCGCTGCGATTATGTAGTCGCTTGGTGAGAACGACGAAACAATTTGCCATCTTTCATTCGGAGCTGAGGTACAGGCATATTTTAGGTGATAAATGTTACCGATAACTCACAATGATCGTTAAAAATAGAATGGTGTGCCGTTTTACAAAGAGTCTTTGGGGGAGTAATGCTTGTTGTTTTTCACAACATGTTGTTGCTGTTCAAAAGGAGATGATTCTAGAGGTAGCTTAACTTACCGATAGCTCATGTAGAAATGTTTTTCATGCATAAAGAAATTTGGTAAATGCTTACATGTACTGCTAAATACTCTTCTTAGCAATATGAGAAGAGTTTGAAGGATCGTATCATATGAAAATTTCAGGAATCGCATCCAACTACGTGTTTAATCAATTCAAGGATACCAGCAATGGTAGGCCAAGGCCTCTTAGGGTTGATATCATACAAACATAACTTTTGTCTATACACCAGAGCACCAGGATTTGTGAGGAATTATGCAAGTGTTTTGTACGTGTTTTGACATCTGCCGACTTAAGCGGTCCAAGTATAGCTAGAATCATAATATCGATGCTTTAAAGACATTAAGATCGAGACTTTTTCCTAGATTTTAATGCGTTTTCTTTAAACATTACTTTCGTTAGCGATTATAAGTTTACAAGTGATCAAATTTTCGGCAGGTAATGGGTCACATTTTCAAATTTCCAACATGAGTCATTACAGGCCTCATTGATGATTCTGTTCTTTTTTTATTGTTCAAAGTAGAAAATTAAGTTTTGTTTATTAAATATTTAACAAGTTGTACATCATTACGTTACTGGTAACTTTCGTTCATTACCAAACAATTGGGTGAAACAGCAGCGAAAAGAAACTAGCAAACCGTACGAAAAACGACATCAGAAAATTGCGCTCCACAAAAAAAAGCAGTGCATGAAATATCTGCGACCACTTAAAATGTGAAGCGATCGCGAATCGCGAAACAAGGACAACGAAACGGGAGAAAACGACCTCCAGTGCCATTGCAGCCTCGTTCGTCTTTCACGGAAACCTTGCGCAAAGTAAGACATTTTGGGGTGTACGATAATTTATGTCCTTGCCACAATGGACGGTATCAGCGGATGGAAACCGGGCCTCCAGTATCTTGTTCCCGGTTCGGTTTGGTTTGTTTTTAGTTTTTGGCGTTCCGCGCCTTGTTGGACCCGTACAACATACATCAACAGCACGTCCCAGGGCAGAGTCGGTTAATGTAATCACGATGTGTTTGGTTTGGTGAGCTTTCTTTCTTGGAGAAGTTCCTTGGACACTGAGGTTCTCCGGTTTTTTTTTTGCTGTGCTGGTACAAGTTTGTTTCGGTGAAATATTGCGACCAACTGCAGCACTGCATTTGACACGCATACACGACCACATACACATGGGATCGCTCCAGTATTGATGATCTCGTTGTTGTGTGGTGCATTGTACGGGCTGTGTGTAATGATGAGTGGTACAGTTTGGGGAAGAATGCATCGACGGACGCATGGTGGTAAAAAGATGGAATTTACTTACTTTCTTGATACGCGTTTTTTCTTTCATTTGTGTCGTATATCTCTCCCATATTCTTTTGCCTCCTGCGAGATGCTCTGCGAGAGTTCACTGAGAAGTAGGTGGAGGTGTACCGGCCGCTGCACGGGAAATGAATATGAATCTTAAACGAATACATAATTTTGGCTATCCACGGGTGGTGGTTGTTTGGTCCGACGGTTCACCAGGGAACGGAACTCGTAAACTGTCCGCGTTGCAAATGCAGAAACATGCTCCGTCTCCGATGCTGCCTGACCCGACTATCTCTGGTTCCCGGCACCTCGAACCACCGCCCGGTTCGGACAGTAAATTGTGGTGTGATTGCTCTGCGCTGCGGTGGATGGTCGATGTACTCAACGGTGCGTATTAATTGTTATAAATGCATAAAGTATGTGCAGCGTATCCTGTTCCCGTCCCGTACATGGTGATGATGTCCCTGTCCCAACGTTCCGAAACGCTCCCTTGCCGATGGTTTCGATGTAATACCTTTTTAGAACTGTCGCACGTCGTCCCAGTGTCCATGTTTGCTTGGCCGTCGTGTTAAAGGTTTCGGTCGGAGTAGCTTCTCGATTCCCTCGATTTTCGATCCTGTCGAACGGCAACGCTCACGCCCTGCGAGGTACGAGTGTGTGTGTGTGTGTCACATGCGACGACAGCAAAAATGTTATCGAAGTTTATGTTTATGTTTTATGCTTGTTTGATTACGGCTTGCAACGCTAAATGGGTACGTGCAACATATGCTAATTTAATAATAGTGTGCCTGAAATGGCACTGCCGATGGGCTCGGCGTGTGGTCACCGGCACCGCATCGAGCTGGGGTTCTAAATGAAGCAATGGAATTACGATCGTTTCACTGGCAAGGCGTAGGATGGAGCATACGCTTGACCTAGTGTGCGAATTATTGGATTATGGTTGGTGGGGAGCTTTTCTTTTATTACTCACAATAACCTTATGGAAGAGGATTGATTGCGTATCGATTCGTTCATTTTTACCTTCCGTGTGGAATAAATTATTATTTAGTTACTTGAGTTTAAATATAAAGGTGACATTGAAATGGCCACAGTGTTTTAGAAAACTCTAAAAAAAAATTGTATTTAATGGTTGTAAGAATAATAAAAGGCCTGGTCGTTCTGGAGCAATTTTTCCTCAGGACACATTATGGAGCATATTGGTGGTCTAGTTCATTGCAGTACAAGTTGTCAATACGATGAGACCGGTATTGAATCCCTTGTTGACTACCTTCCCCTATGATGGACTGACCATCCAACTACGGATAAATTATTTTAGGGAGACTAGAAATGGTATCAAGGTGATTTTATATTACGTTTCAAATGTTTTTTTTTGTTTTTATGGTATTTTCATACAAAAAATGCTTCGGGACTTAGGGATTGGACAATGCAATCAGATCATTTTGAATCAGATGATCCTGGAGCAATCACAAGATTTTTTGATAGTCTAGATGAAGTGTAGTCTTCATATTGAGAATATAGCAGGTTGTCTAAAGAATTCCAACTTTGAGGCTCCAGAGATATTGTCACAAGTATAGCAAATGTGGGATCGAAGAGGGCAATGGTTCAGAATAACTTTATCACTATATACATGAAAATACGATAATATATTGTATCTGATCTCCAATGCTTGATTCAACCAACGAACAACCAGCTCTTGATCTTCTGCTCCTGACGAGTGGTAGATCATGGCTTTTGGCTTTTACCACCGTCAGGATATCAGCACCGCTCGAGGTTCATTCTCTTTATCCACAAATAATCCTTACTATTCGCCGCTTTCGGGCGGCCCGGTGTTGTACACGATAGAATCGCCAGTTTTCATACGGCAGGACCGGGGTTCGACTCCCAACGGACCGCTTCCCCGTACGCTGGACTGACTATCCAGCTACGGGTAACAAATAAATCATAGAAAGACAGTAATATGGTGGCAGGCCAAGACCTCACGTGGTTGTAGTGCCTTAAAATCAGAAGATTCGCCACTCGAAAATGGTGAGTGCTTTGGTGTCTTTTGTCAGCATAGTCCAAGACTCGTTTCCGTAGAGGATAACCGCATGTATAAGTGTGTGATATATCAAGCATTTAGAGCAATTTTGGAGTCTTCTGGATCGTGAGATCAAGTTTCTAGAGCCAGCAAAAGGAGCGAATTCCCCGGATAATGCGACTTTGGATTTCGCTGCGAAAGTCATAGTCTGATACAATCTTACCAAATTAGCAAAACTCCTCTAGCATCTCGTTGCCTTCAACTGATGCACTTCTTTCTAGTCGAATTCTTGAAATGAAATCGTTTGCAAATACCTTGCCGACAGCCTCCAACCTATGAAGCATTAATAATAGGAAGATTATGTTGTTTTCTTGATGCTTATGAACCACTACTACTTTATCGTTTCCGAATATCGTAATGAAATTTTAAATATAAACGTTATCCAAACGCTCTAAAGCCAATAATCGCAACATCATTGCTGAATTAGTGAAATATTTTCTTAAATACTATCTTAAACATTATCATTATTTTTTTATTCATGAAGGCCGGCCAGGTCGTATTGCTATAAACATTATTTAATGCCAAAAACAAAAAATGAATAAACACAACCAATTTCGAATGCCTTCCATACATCCAGATGGGCTATAAAAAAAGCGCTCAGCCAGTGGACGGTAGCAATTGGGTGCAAAATTACGCTTCTTGTCATTCGCAAGCTCGCCAATCATCGACGGTCGCAATGAGCTTTCCCGTTGGCGCGCTGGGAGGTATGGAAATAAAGCCAAAGGGAATTGGTCTAGTTTGGTGTGGTTCCCCCCGGTAGCAGGATGAATTGGCAAAAACGCGGGAACCACGAGCCCGGGAGGAGGTCGCATCGTGCCGAGTGATGATAATTCAGTGGCCGAGTACTTGGTCACTCCAGGGTTTGGCCGTGGCAAAGTCTTGGGTGGCATTTTTAACGTATTTATTTGCTCCCGTTTTTAATCTCTTCCATACACACTCACACACTGGTGCGCGAGCCTTTTCCTGCAGATTGATCGTAAAGTTGGGCACCGAATTCATTGACCGATTCCTTTTTCCGTCCGGCAACCCCAGTCACCGGCAGACAGACGCACCAGACCGGGAGCCACACTCCACCAAAGAGACCTGAATTTCATCATTAATGGCTTCTGGTTTGGCCTTTTGCACGCATTCTGTCTGCGCGCGAATCGGGAGGCGTTTGTGCGAAAGAAACGCATTGTTACCAAATATTCGTCTGGCGGAGCGCACCATCGGTACGGCGGACGGGTGGGTACATGGGGCGGGCTTCCTAAGATACGAAGCCGCACTTGAGCCGCTCACTGTAGCCGCCCGGTGTTGCCGTACAGTGTACGGTTGGGTACCACCGTAAATATGCCAGTGCGGTGTGCTACCGGAGCGAACGTACCGAAAGGGTGCGGATTCATTTTTCGGTTTTATTTATGTACCATGTTTTTCGATTTTTATCGGTGTTAAGGCAATGTTGGCGGGTAAATGGAACGATTTATTATTTCCCCGCCGTGTGTGTGTGTGTGTGTGTCGCCGGACAATCGTACGCTGCGGTACGGTTAGTGAAGTTTCAAAGAGCTTCGTGAATCAATCGACTGCCAGTGTGGAGTGTGGCCTTTGTGGTAGGACCGTTTTGCTGGAAGCTACTTTACACAAATGTTAAGGCAGTGCCGATATCTGGTGTTGTCTTGGTTTGTTTTTTTTTTGCTGTTGGTTTGAGATTTCATTTCTGGTAGCGAAAGTGCACGAATGAGATTAAGTGATCATTTTTCGATGCCGTTGAAAGGTTGAACTATATTTTAAACGTCATCTTAGCGCCCTCCACTTACTAACGGGTGAGGTGCAAAGCGTTGTAAGTGGATCGAAACGTGATTTTGAGAAAAAGTGTAAAACAATTCTTTGTTTATTTCTGTTTCCCTGTTAAACGAACCGTTTGCAGTAAGAAGAGATTGATTTTAGATGTCGATGAAATTAAAACTACTTAAGATTTCGAAGTAAATTTCATTTTTTACGAAGTCTACGATTAAATATTAAATACACATTCTACAAAAATATTGCCACTACATCCCATAGACAGTTAGGTGAGACCTTAGTCATGACTGTCGTAAAGTTAAATGTCCGCATGTCTACAGCTCTTTCTGCGCTTAAGCGATCAGTTGCTACTCTGTATTAGACAATGGATGGTTGGATAAAGTCCTCCGATATAAGTTTTCCTTTTTCCTAACAAAAACTATTCGACAATGCTGAGGTCTTTTGGGAGTTTCTTAGTAGAAGAAATACAATTCACAAGCACCGGCATTCTGAGACATTAACTTCGTTTCAGACATAGACAACAAGTTTGTCAAATCATTGTCCATCTTCTAGCAATGTCCGCGAAATGCTTCACTGTTCGGACGAATGTTTCGACCGCTGGAACTAATTCTTACATAATGTTGGTTTTCTGGTAAATTTATACTGCATTCAAAGCATCCTCCAACTTTGTTGAGCTTATAGCAGTATCCTTTAAATGATGTATTCTACTAGACGAAATTGTTTACGATTTTATAACGGATATATGCTTCAAATATAGCTAGAAATCCCAAATTTTAATGGTTTAATGATTAAAACCCCTTTTTCGTGCAAATCTCTTTTACTGTTACGACCTCCGTAAGCTGTCACGGTATGAGAAATTATGAATCCTGAAATCGTTCAAATCAAATAAAAATATCTAATAAAATAGCGTTCCGTTTGGCGACCGACAACCATTATACGATAAAACATTTACCTCGCCAGATCACATAAAGTGACTTTGCCTTTGATGTTTTATTCATCTCCCGTGCGCAAAGTAAGGCCTCCCGATACGCCATAGCAAACTTTAGGCCAATATAATCGGTAAAGTGTTTTTGCTTCGTGCCGAGACGAGCTTCGTTTGATCAGTTACCGACGACTTTACGACTTTTGGACGAATCCATCACTCGGCAGTTTAATAGCTCAATATGATCCCAACAACGGGGTGTGCGATCAATCACGAGCAAAGTGTAGACGATGTGTATCGCAAAAAAAAAAACTCTTTCTAACCCAGGATCCGTACCGATTGACCCATTTCTTCTTTGGTGGTCAGGCGAATGTCTTAGGCGAACCTGTATGATTTAAGGCCCCCCTACCAAAACTGGTTCGAACGTGGGCAGGATAAGTGAGACAAATAATCTATAAAGCTCATAAGGGTAGAGGATGATTGTGGTTAGCCAATCGATGTCGTTAAAACTTTGTGATTCTACGACTTTATGAGGCTCTGGATACGTTCTAAAGCCGTGGTTTATTGTCTCATCGCTCATTAGAATTCGCGTGTTTAGCGATTAAATAAAATCCACCGGCAAAACTAAACACAAAGCAGTGAACTCTTGCGTTGTTGCAGAGGTATAAATCAATCAAAAGTCGTCCCTTTGCCCAGCGAGATCAATGATCCCGTTTTGACCACGGTGATCCGGAGCACCAACGAAGGCAAGGGCAAACGTGTATCGTGGTGCACGAGCGAGCGAGAAACATCTTTATTACGGTTGTACCATGGCGAAATTGATGTTCCATGATTCGTTGTTCCCGGTTCGATACGGGCAACGTTTTTATCTTCATTACCAGCAACGCTGGGGAAACCAATCAAGCAGAAAAGCAGGCAATCCTAGGATATCGGCGCTTAGTAGAAGGTCGGGTGACGAGTATATTGGGAAGAAACTGCAGGAAATTGGGGACGAATTTTGCACAGTGCAGGAAGAGGTCAGTTATGATAATAAAAATCCGCTCGCAAACACTTACACACACACACTCACAAGCCCGTGGTAATCAAAGCCAACTCTGATGAGAGATCAACAACATCAACTATGAAGTTGATCACTGGAAGTGAGTAGTGAAATCGTAAGTACAGTTTGTTTGTACTCGCAAGTAATCGGGTTACCTTCACGCAGCCGAGTGGAAGGAGTGGTCCCTGAAGAGTGATTTTCGTACCCATCGGGGTCTGTACCAAGCCATACTGTCTAGGCCAAGCTAACATGGGCTTGGAGTGCTTTTTTCCCTGCTCCTTCCAAGTTTGCAAGTGACGAACCGCACAGATATCCCACAGGTGAAAAGAAACAGTTCAAAAAATTAATATCCCCGCCATATAGATGTTCGACATAACTCATTTGGCAAATTTTTAACGACTCCATCACTGTTCAGGCGGCATGGATGTTATTACTTTTCCACGGCCCCTTCCCAACCGCCACGGCTTAGTAGGGTTAGTTCGGTGCTCTTTTTTTCCACCAGCCTTTGCTAGTGGTCGATCTGAGGACGTTGCTTTTTTTTATTGCTCCTAAAACAGACTAGACAAACTGGTCGCGGTGGCGGACCATCAGGACTGTACGAGCAGAAACGATACAGGAAGATAGATAGATAGTGAGTGCGAAAAAGACGTTCAACAGTGGAGAAACGGAGCTGCTGGATAGGGTGTGTGAGGGCACGGACCAAGCGATCAAACGAAAAAGCAAAGGGATGTGAAAAAAATCGAACACGCCAAAGCTCGGTAAAAAGCTTTTCCGGTTTAGCGAATCACGGCTTGACGGATCGGCTCTCATCGGTGATTTGGCTGTGAAGGTTTTGCACGTCGGGCTAGTTTTAGTAATTTATTGGTGCATGCAGTTGCGGCGAGTAACGAGAAACGAAAATCGTCTGTTTATGTTGTTGTGTTTTTTTGTGTGCTATTTGCTTCTCTCCTTCTCTCCATTGCTTCTTCACCGATATCCGAAACGAAGATGAAAACAGAAAAATTAAAGCGATTTTACTATGGGCTCGTGCCCGTTTGATAGCGGTACGAATTGACGGTTTCATGTTGATTTCGTCTGTTTCTTTCAGGTGTGAAAACAGCCTTTTAGGTGTTACAGTTAGAGTTAGAGCACAATTGTGATGATTCGTTATGCTATTTCTAGATTTGATTATTTGATTATTATACGTTATACGATACAAAAGAGTAAAATTATTAAAAAAAACTAGAGAATTAGTTCATTTCTAACCGGCTTTTCTTTACTTGAATGACGAGTAAGCTTCAAGTATGTGAGAGAAGCCCTAATTACTTAATCATCTATTAAATGTAGTAAGCATGAAATAAAAACTGATTTTCAAGAGTGTTTTTCGTCTGTGATCCTGTTTCCTAACGATTTATTCTTAATTCTTAATCTTTTTTTTTCATCATATATTTTATGTACAGACCAAATATTATAACCGTCAACGAAGAAGTTAGCATTTATTGACGACCAAATTTTACAATATCTTAACACTTCTGACGAAAGACAACAATGTCTAATAATGGACAGATTCCAGCCATAGTGTATGCGTTCTTAAAATGCAGCAGAAACTGATGATGAATAGATTTTAATTTAAGTAGCGACTGTAACGAACCTTTGAACACTATTAAATTTTCAAAATTTTGAGGATGAACCTGTACACCCCGAACAAAAAACTTATTGAAAAGCGGTTCGTAGTTCAAAATGGATAAAAGGATATCGAAAGTCCGAGTTTCATAAGTTAAAATTCCACAGGAGGAGTTAAGATTCTTCTCATTATTCACTCTGCACTAGTTCATAACTCACTCCTTACGGATTATACCCTCTCCTTCACCCTATGAGTCTAATAATGATAGCCTACGTGAGTAAAGAGTCATTTGTCAGGGAATGAGTGAGTTGATAATTCAAATATCTCTAGCCATTTTCTCAATATGTTTCAAATCACTAAAAATAGTGATAGTTCTAATCTCTAAAACACATCTTATCCCCACTCAGAACACACGAAATCAATTCAATTCAATCAATTCTGTTGCCTTAAATTGAAGTGGTTTGTACTTTGATTTGTTTTCTTTACACAAGATGTACGTGATACGTTGTCCTTCAATGAGCTAGAGCAATAATATAATATTGATAAAGCAGTCGTACAACCACAAAACGATCTGTTGAAGAGTGTTTAGAGGAGCCTTTTTTCTGGACTTCCTACATTAGCGCCACTCAACAGACGTGTAATAACTAAAAAAAGAACAATTTGTTCCCACAAGACAACATGTGAAGTGTTTGATATTTGCACAACTCTTTACAAAAGTGCGTACAGGTAAGTGAAGTAGTTCCGCAGATTGTGTTATGGAAGTGCTCACTAGCGTTGGATTAAGTAGTAAATAAAACAGGTTTAGAGAAAAAGTCAGGGCGCGTCAGGGACTACAACCGTTTCGTTATATTATAATTTATACTATCGTTAAGGAAAATGGTTTCTAATTGTTCTCATTACTCTTGTACACTCTGTCGAGCTTGTGGTACGTTAAATAATCTCTTTTTTTGTTCCAACCCCAACTCATTAATGCTCATTAGAGCTGTTCTCACGTTGGTATGCAGAAATTCTACCAAATCGTGACCGACCCACGGTAACTTCAATACAGTTGCGTCCGTCTCTTTTTACGGACGGCTAATGAACAGCTGAAGAATCACATACCTGGTAGCGGCCGGCTTATCATACAGGTCCTATCGGACGCCCTCGCAGCACGAACGAACCTTGTGTGATGGTGTAACTTACGATGGAGAATTGCGAAACAGTAAAATAAAATTTTCACCCCGTTAGCCCACGAAACCTATCCGTCACCAACCCCATGCTCGATTGCCGGGCGAACGAAGCGAGTTCCATTTCCAACCGTCAGAGTTCAAGCTACATCCGTCATCACAGTATGTATGCACGCTGGAATGGAAATGCTCTCCTGATGCCATTTTACCCGATGGCAGGCTGCAGGTAACTTGATCCGAGCCGCTTTCAACCATTCCTCGGGCAGAATCTTGATTTCCTTATGCGAACCGTAAGCGAAAGAATGTACACCTTTAAGGTGCGATAGTTTGTGGTGGTAATTGTCAAAATTCCTATTCCGTGTGGAGGAGATCTGTAACAACATACACCAGATAGTCGCGTGCTGTTGTGGAAAAAAAAACCCTGAAGAAGGATAACTCTTGTAACAGCAGGCGGCATTAAACGTTGTGTGCTGTATCACGAGGATATGTTGTCAGAACTAGTATGCACAGGGTGGTATGAAGCGTTGGATGCGTTTCCGACGAGTTGTTACACAAAGTTGCAACGAGAGTCCACTAGAGACAGGCGGGCAGAATTTTGATGTTTGCCCCATTGCCATGTGTGCATGTCCGAACAGTGACTGCCCCCGGGGCTAAGATTACAATGATGAGAATGGTGGGTGTGTGCACCGCAGTAAACTAATTGAAGTGCAACAATTGCGCTGACAGATTCGTGTCAGATGTGCCTTTCAAGATGTGTGGTGATGCCGTGCCGTGTTCCGTACGCTGCTAACGGCTACGGAACGGTTACCAAACAAACTGGCAACAGTTGGCACGAACTTCTTATGCCTTAGGGTTTTATTATGCGTGCTTTCTTCATTGTGTGTAATAAGTAAGTTAAAGGGTACTTCAATAATCGTGGTGCAGCAAGGGTCACTATAATTATATATTTTATAACTTTTGTTTTTCAATAATCAGGTGTAACTTTTGTATGGATAATATGTGTGTTGTTGCGGAATCAAATCAGAGTTTAAATATCGTTTATTTATTAATCGCTTGAAATCAATAAGATTCTAGTCAGTATAAAGATTTTACTTTTTGGATATATTAAGCAATATTACTAACTTCTTAAGTAATACAAGCTTAACTAACGAACCGCAAAAAACTAGAATTTTCTACCAAAATTAGTTCAGGTTTGTTTTAGGTTAAGTTTAATTTGTTTAGCGTTACTCGGATATTCGACTACACGATTTCTTGAAATTACATTAGCGTCTATACATTCATAGACGCTCACGAAACGCAGACAATAACACATGAAAATTGAAGAGTTTGGAGGCATCACCAATCGAGTTGTTAAAAAAGCCATCTAAGAAAAGACATTAATACATTTTATGACGAACTTATTGATGATTCAAGACCAAACATCTAACTTTTCTGTTTCATATGATGGACGAATGTCTTCATCCCTAGAAGGAAGTAGCCTTATTGCATATCGAGTTAGTTTCCGTTGGATCACTTCTATATGCGTCGACCCGACTATACCAGCATTCCCAATGACAGATTGATCTGTCAGATTCTTGTTATTCGGTATAATGAACCTAACATTTGGCTAGTTCTGGAGATTACTGATATAACTGGACCTAAAACTAAGACAGCTTTTGAATAGGATACCCAAGTCGCAAATAAAACAAGTGAGATCCAGTATCTAATTGTAAATGTTATGGTACAAAAATTACCTTATATCAGGTGCTAGAATCGAAATTACAAGACATTTATTAACATACAAGTACAGAGTACTTTGAAGACATCAAGAACTGAAGGTATTCAGTATTCGTTGCCATCGTCGTCTATTATATCGGATGGAAAATGGATTATACTTTTCACAAATCTTCCATCCAACCATCGCTCCAAAACATACTGTCCTCCTTAGTTTAGCATTATTTACACTTACCTAGTTGTTGTACAAGTAAATTTTTGTATCGATGAAGCTCAGAGCCTTGGAGATTAGTTACTACTTTGTTTTGACCATAATATAATTGGATCAAATCAGGTGCTCAAAAAAAAATTTAGGTCTGCAGAGATCAGTCGGAAGTTTTTTCGGTCGACGAAGCGTTCCATGGACGGCTGCATCTCAGATATAGATAAAGAATTTTTGAGGCCATGTCCATATTGTGCATCCTATTATCAACCTTTTGGAAGGATTATTTGACTTCTGGATCCAAGTTTTGCAAAGATAAATTTTCTGGGCAATAAAGCTTTTTTGCTCGTAAATTCCTTGTCCTTCTTTAGTAGCGAGGAGTAATTGCAAAACTCAAACCAATTCTTCATTTTGGTATAAAACTCGTAAAAACCATAAGCTTTACAAAATTTGCATAGCCCAAAATTTAACTAAACTACGAAGAAGTGAGCTCAATACTTGACGCTACATTTCTCCCGGTTTGGTTTATTTTTTCTTCGTGAGATGCATTTTTTCAACATTTATAGCCTGCACTATAGTACGTGGGCTCGTACGGCCAGTGGGGTGACGAAGAAACAAACAAAAAGACGAGAGCAACACAACAGCTACAAAAAAAAATCTGCAATAACAAAAGGTTCGTGCCAGCATAAAACAACTTACGAACAACTTGTAAACGTTGGCTCGAACAAATCCGTTCCTTTCGCGCAAGGCACACACGTATGCTGCCAAGTGCCAATCGGATGGGAGGTGGAATGGGTGGTGTTCGAAAGTACAGCACAATAACAACAACAGCAGAAAACAACACCAACGATCGCACACAAGGAAACTGGTAAACAAAAAGCTAACGCTGACGACTCGTTGGCGGCGATCGATGGTGGCAGCTTAGTGACGGTTGGAACATGAAAACTTCGAGGTGGTCAAAACCTATGCTCCCACTGTTCCTGCGCGCTGCATTCAAGCACACACACACACGCACTTTGGGCGCACATTTGAGCATTTGAAGTTTCGCAACGGCAAAGCTCTTGTGACATTACGGCCCCGGTACCCGTATGGCAGGATGGAAGAGCACCAAGAGATTTCCCAGCGCTTCCCAACGTGCCCACAGCACCCACAATACCACGTTCCGCATTATTTATGGGCGGAAAGTGGCGTCTAGGGCAGGCCGTGGTGATTTATAGTTTATGGGCAAGATTGATTAATTTTATCGGCGATTTAGTGCCAAATGTTCACTACATTGTTACTTAAGCGTTGCGCAACTGGGCTCTGTGCGTTCGATTTCGTATGAGGTCATGCAATGGGATGCGATCGAAATGCGCCGCCGTCTGGACGATACACATCCGCAGCACACACACACACACACACACACACACACACACACACACAAAACGGTTGATCATCGTATCGAACCAGCGAACGACGACGAAAGGTGTCGTCTACGCAATGTTCTACGGGTTGTAAAAAAGCTCGATTACTGCTACGGTTAGATGCCGGAGGGCGTCCGTGTCGCATTGTAACCTGTTGCTGTAAAAAGAGCGCAACAAAATGACTCAATCAGAGGACGCATTGTTGAAAATAATGAGAAAACTTTCCAAAAATTGGAACAATTTGTTTTGTGGATCAGTCTGACTGCATCGCATGATAAAGACAGCTTCCAAAGGGGTAAAAAATCAGCTACAGCTGAACACAATGTATGTGTTATACAGACACATGTTTGGAATCGATTATTACGGAAGCGTTTGCTTACTACATCTTGTCATTGCGATTATTTGCGTTCATGTTTGTTTATTTTTAAGTGGAAGGGTTCTGAATTATGTCTATCAATTATACTTGACGGTTTTATCGAAAATAAACTGTTGTAACAGGTATAACTATAAACCATTTGATACTTACAGTATATATTTTTTGGGAACAACAATGAATTCTCTAATATATGATCAACAACTTAGATACTGTGATAATGTTTCTAGTTAATGGAGGAACAAGTATAGTCAGCAATCTTAGAATAAATCTTTTGTGGTGGTTCAGTGGCCAAAGCGGTGATTCTTTGGCCATATTTTTATTTCAACTAGACTACAACATGATCTATCTTTTACTTATCATGCCCTCTAAAATCAAGAAACGAAATTGTTATGATGAAATAGATGCACTAGTGTTGTTGTTGGTGGCCGATAGGTCGTGGCATGGCTATGGTAAAACTATATGACTCAATTTGCTGTTTTCGAATCCAGGCCAATCTTGTCAGGCTTGTAAACTCTCAGGGCCTTTTCCTACCACCAAAAGCCTGCGCCAGGAAGACGCGCTTACTTGTCATCTCATCAATCTGGCACTTCGGAGAGAGCCTTCCGAGACTCGGAGGTGGAAACTTCGGGGACCATCTTCTATTAGTCATTCCAACCTTTACCAAACTTTTCTATTCGCAAAACGGGTTCCCGAAGCTGGGACTATATTAGAACCATGTATAGGCGTGTTTGAAAGGATGATGATTCGAACGATTTTTGGTTGCGTATGTGTGGAAGGACATTGAAGGAACCATCACACGCTAGACTCTGTTGGGATGGTCATGTCATGAAAATGGCATCTGACGACCTAACCTACAAAGATCTTAAAGTCCTTTTAGGGTGGCGTAGTATTTGGACAAACTGAAATGGAGTAATAACGTTGATGCGTCCGGCAGAATGGTCGCGATATTGGTTTGGCAGACGACTGCGATCTGCCGGTCGCTAAAGATCTAGCCGGTCACTAAAACAAGAAGAAGCAGATTTTTGTCAAGGACTGTATTACATGTTCTCCCGTTTCTCAACGTCATCTACCCAATTTTATCCATGTCGAAACGTTTCAGTTAGTTCCAGAACTGTTACTTTAATTACATTATTAATGTTATTAGTAATAGACTTCATATAAAACCTGCTCAAACTTTATTATTTTATGGCACTACAACATAACAGATATTTGCCTATCAGTTTTGGTAAGGATGGAATTACACAATGGTCCCGTCTTGAGAGCAATTCGCTTCGCTATCAAGTACATCCCCGGGACGCCCCAAGATCAAAGACAACCATTACGAATAAAATATATAAAAATCACTTTTATTAAGAGAATAACAATAGAAAGTAATAAATATAAAGTTAATGATTATCAATTACATTGATCCACAATCTTTGATGGAACGACTCTCATTAAACATAACACATGTCTCATAATGGTGCAACACTTTTATTACTTAGCGGCTGTTTAAAGTCATTCGACATGCGAAGATAAAAAATCGCGTCTTTCTCGCACGGCTAACACACAGAATAAAATATGATGCAAATCACAACCAGAATGGAACATTAAGCAGTGCACTTCATTTGAGAAGAAAGCGCAACTGATTGGAAATGGTGGCCGTTAATGGTCCGATTTGAATCGTCCGCGGCTTGGTACCGAACCTGACCGTGGGTGCTTCGTACCAGGGCATCCGGTACGAAAATACGATCCAGTGGAATGTTGAGTGAGAGGTTGAGACTTGAGAGAAAAAAAAACAAGAACAAGAAACATCAAAATGTGAGAAAAACGAGCAGTCTAACAGTGGTTTCCATGATTCACCTGGCCAAGATGCTAGATTTACCTTACGCCTTACCCATTTACGCCGAGTGCCGGGCACGGTGCGAGGTGTGCTGTGCGAAAGCAATGCTCTCCACCATAATGAACCGATTATTTCCGACAACATCGCCCTGGTCGTCGTCGAACTGCTCGGCAGGTCATTTTTATTGAGCAGTCAACACCATTCCATCATCGTAGCAGGGGCGCTTAGTGTAGCCATTAATTTCAATTAAATCAAACATTCAATATTTGTCGAACGCGGCCAGGGGAAGGATCGGATCGGATCCGGGGAAGGGCCGTTTTTTGTGCGATCCTCTGAACTGCTAGTGCGCAGCCAGTACGTCCGGACACTAACCGTACATGTCTGCCGAGCACGTGGAGTGCGGGTGCTACACGCACCCTCACTACTGCACGGCGTCGGCGGCAGCAGCAATGATGATGATGACGGGGTGCGCAATAGGAAGGAGGCAATAATTCATAAAATTTGCATCCCACATTATGCATGTGCGCGCACCGTGCGATTATCAACATGACAGGCGGACATCTTTTTACCACCGGGCCCGTAATCCACCGGCCGAGATAGTGGTGAGTGAGTGAAGCCTGCAAACGGCACGATCGACATATAAATATGGACCTCAGTACACCGAGTACACTGGGCCGGGTAAATGGAGCATTTTTTATCTGCCCCGGGAAAGACTGCCGAGGTACCGAGAGCGAAATCTGAGCAATTTGGTAGACACCCCATCCAGTGGGAGAGGGGTGATGAGAGTTCACGGGAACAGAGGGTGAGGATTGAGATGAAATTAATAATTGTAATGAGTGCTTCTGACCTGCTAGGACCAACAACGGTCCGGTCCTGGTCCGGTCCCGGTGTAAATCCGAATCCGAGGAGGCCGGTTTGCCGCGCCGGGGTTTTTATTTTTTGTTGTAGGATATTGACCAGCGTGCTGGACGCGGTCCGGTGGTTTCTGCCGGATTCAGGTTTCTTCTGTGTGCTTGGAGCAGTTGGATTTCCATTTCTACCAGCCGACCGTCATAGGTGACGCAGTTCCGCGCCTTGATCGCCATGTACAGCGTGGTGTTAAATTTCTGCCAGGAAGGGTCTTTGAAATTTGAAGAAAAATTGTGATGATTTGTCGGTTTTTGTGGAGCGTGTGTGAATGTGTGTGCTGTTTGCACACCATTTGTTGTGTCTGTTTAGTATCTGCTTTATATGTGAATACAGTTGCAGTGGCATGTTTGTGGGACTCGCAGTGGGCGAGTTTGGACATTGAAGAAAGTGAGAGAGACAGTAATCGCTTGTAAGCTTTGCAGGGTGTTCGAGATGAACTAGTAATGTTCAAAGCATTACTGGACTCTGCTCAAGCTGAAGTAGACAGTTCTCAGGGCTCACTTTCTCGAAAACGGTCCAGATGTAGTGAACATTGCTGTAAAATTTATCTTAAACTGTGTCAAGTCTATATCGTGATGTTGAACTTTGTCCAGAAATGTCTCTTCTGAAAAAAAACATGGAACTTTTGTAATTCTGAAACCTTCCTGTGGTGAAGTTCATTCAAACGCTTTTTTTAATTGTAAATCTCCTACTTTTATGTAGCCCAATAAACGAAGAAGCCTGCAATGGGCGCCATAACGTTTTACAGTTTCTTTTTCAATTTAATAAAATAAATCATTTTATTCTTTAAACATTCACACACTCACCCTAGAGCGCAAATTCTGTACGTAATTAACATATTTCAGCTCGTTCTGACACAATAATTGCAATCCACCTACGGGTGTTGCAATAAATTCAATAACTCCGCTAACTGGTACTCGATTGTATTGTTTTGTTCCTTTTTTTCTTTCTTCATTCCAGGTCTCCCCCTCCCTCCCCATCCCCCTTCAGGCCAGCCAATCATCAGCATGTTCCGAATTTGAAGCCGCTCCATACGGTAATGACACAAAATGCAACATTGCTTAAAATATGACCAGCAAACCGCAACCAGACAAATTGGGAAGGAACATGAAAGCGCTGCCATCGGCTATGTGGAACAGGTGAGCGTTTGTGCGTTTTGTGCTTTCTTTGCAAGTTCTTGTGGAAGGAAGACACAAACGGAATACTAACTTTCAATAAACTTAAGCAATATAAAATTTGTCTGTTTATATTTATAAAAATCTATTAGTGTTATCTTTATTTTTTAAATTTGTTCTTACACCCGCAATAAAAATGTAGTTGGAGATTTAAAAATTTATTTAAAAAGTGTTAAAGTTAATTAACTACAACACAAAAGAGCACAAAACACTTCAAAGTTAGCTTCTTCGTCACCGAACGAGCTCGAAACGGCGTACTGCTCGAACACAAAACAAGCATGTAGTACGGATTGCATACTTTGCGGAGTAAACTGGCTGCGTACGTTATTCTCTAACCTCTCTCTCTCTCTTTCTCTTTCTCTTTCATATTCTTTTACTCTCACGTGCAGAGCAATTCCAGAAAATGACTACATCCAGCTCGGCACCTTACGCTATGGCGTCCGGCTATCCAATACGGGGCTGCTCGATGGCGGGAAACCCGACCACGTGTCCGATCTGACCGAGGGAAACTCCCGCGCGTCCGTGAATTCTTCGTACGAGATCACGAACGGTGACAACAGTGTGCACAGCGTTGGCGGTACCAGCAGCATAAGCAGCAATGGCGATAAGCAGGCATGTTGCTGCATCGGATCTGGTGGCGTGGACCTACCCTGGACTAACAGCTTCGCCCGGACCAAACTGCCAGTTCCTAGTAGCGTAGGTAAGATAAGATTTCTACCTCACAGCAAGCTCAGGTAATCGTTATTTATTTGAACGTGAATTCGTGCGTGGATCAAACAAAACCATATTTTTCCACCTTTGACGCTGGACGCTAATTAAGCAAAGAGTATGCTTTGCGCTTGCCGGTCTCCAAACAGAAAATCCGTATCACAGTAGACGGAAGGAAAACTAAAATTAAATTTTACGATCCATGCGTCCCGCGTTCGTTTATTTCCACCCGGCCAGCGCATTTCTGTTTTGGGGTTTGTGTGTGTGTGTTTTTTTTAATATTTATTTTTCCATACGCTTTCCCAACGGAACGGCAATGTTTATCTGCTTCGATTCGGAAAAAAGGGAAAACAGTAATGATTGTCTTAGCAAGCAATATAGGGGGGGGCCAAACTGGGAAATACTACACCACACCGATCGATCGTCCGCCGGCCGTACTAGCAGGGTGTACGCTGGTGTAGGTGTGTTCACACGCATGTTTCCAGTGGGTGGGTTAACTTTATTTTTAATTTGAAGAGTGAGCGAACATTGTGGTTCTCCCGGTGGGCTATTAAATTCATCGTTTTTTTTTTCGTTCTTCGATACAGCTTCCTAAAGGAAGCCAGACAAAGGTTACGCTTTTGAAGCATGCTACAGCTGAGCTAGTGGGAAGAGTACGTAAATTAGTGCGCGCGAGAGTGCTGAAAAGTTCATAATTTTCGGATTCGTTTTTGATTCCTAGAACGAGTTCTGCTAGATTGTGGTTTAAACTGGCAGCTTCCATCCGTTTTCTATCTCGCTCCTAACTAACTCTGCGCTAACTCAAATGGCGCGTTAAAGTGGGCTGCTGGTGGTTGGTCCATTTGCGTGTGACATTGTTTCAAAAATCAGGTGAATCGCCAGCCAAACAGCTGCACCACGTAAACCTGTTTGTAACGTCTGTCCGCACCTACATAGAATGCACATGCATTCGGTGGCATTGAAGAGTAAATATAGCGCGTGCAAGTGAAGCGCAACCGTCCCCCATAATGATGCACGACCTTTTGCTCCAGCGGAAGTTTTGGAGAGATCGTATGCACTTCTGCTCGCTTCCTTCTACGAGTGTCCTCCGTCTGTACTCCGTCGCTAGTTATACCTGTTACAACAGTTTATTTTCGATAAAACCGTCAAGTATAATTGATAGACATAATTCAGAACCCTTCCACTTAAAAATAAACAAACATGAACGCAAATAATCGCAATGACAAGATGTAGTAAGCAAACGCTTCCGTAATAATCGATTCCAAACATGTGGTAATGGTTGTCTTTGATCTTGGGGCGTCCCGGGGATGTACTTGATAGCGAAGCGAATTGCTCTCAAGACGGGACCATTGTGTAATTCCATCCTTACCAAAACTGATAGGCAAATATCTGTTATGTTGTAGTGCCATAAAATAATAAAGTTTGAGCAGGTTTTATATGAAGTCTATTACTAATAACATTAATAATGTAATTAAAGTAACAGTTCTGGAACTAACTGAAACGTTTCGACATGGATAAAATTGGGTAGATGACGTTGAGAAACGGGAGAACATGTAATACAGTCCTTGACAAAAATCTGCTTCTTCTTGTTTTAGTGACCGGCTAGATCTTTAGCGACCGGCAGATCGCAGTCGTCTGCCAAACCAATATCGCGACCATTCTGCCGGACGCATCAACGTTATTACTCCATTTCAGTTTGTCCAAATACTACGCCACCCTAAAAGGACTTTAAGATCTTTGTAGGTTAGGTCGTCAGATGCCATTTTCATGACATGACCATCCCAACAGAGTCTAGCGTGTGATGGTTCCTTCAATGTCCTTCCACACATACGCAACCAAAAATCGTTCGAATCATCATCCTTTCAAACACGCCTATACATGGTTCTAATATAGTCCCAGCTTCGGGAACCCGTTTTGCGAATAGAAAAGTTTGGTAAAGGTTGGAATGACTAATAGAAGATGGTCCCCGAAGTTTCCACCTCCGAGTCTCGGAAGGCTCTCTCCGAAGTGCCAGATTGATGAGATGACAAGTAAGCGCGTCTTCCTGGCGCAGGCTTTTGGTGGTAGGAAAAGGCCCTGAGAGTTTACAAGCCTGACAAGATTGGCCTGGATTCGAAAACAGCAAATTGAGTCATATAGTTTTACCATAGCCATGCCACGACCTATCGGCCACCAACAACAACACTAGTGCATCTATTTCATCATAACAATTTCGTTTCTTGATTTTAGAGGGCATGATAAGTAAAAGATAGATCATGTTGTAGTCTAGTTGAAATAAAAATATGGCCAAAGAATCACCGCTTTGGCCACTGAACCACCAC
>KZ062375.1:10151-41935 GCA_002091835.1 Anopheles maculatus
ACACAAATGCCGTTTGCCTGAGGCACACTGCTCAAGTGCAGGTGTTGAACGTGACCTTTCTTTTATGCTCCCGCTGGGGATGGGAAGCTTCTTTTATGCTTTCGTCCGATAGTCTAGTTCCATAGATCACGTTCGTCGTATTCTTCCAAGTAGGTTTCTTTTATTAGTGGAACCCAATTGTGCTCTTGCTGTCAAGATCTTATCCGGTCGTTGTCTGCGCGAACTCACCTAAAAATAAGAAAAAAGAGGAAAACGATCATCCGTCAGTTCTACAAGCACACCCGGAGAGCTTGACCGGGTTATGAAAAGTGACTCTTCTCTCATTACTTACTTATGCTGTTGCGCGGCGATCGTAATGAATGCTGCCTACTACTCCTCGATGATGATTCACAAGTGTGTGCGATTTCGCAGCGCGTGTTTTTGATAAATTGCTGAATGCTGCTGCCTGCTGTCTGCTGGCGAACGTCGGCTGATCCTTCGGTAACGATTATCGATCGGGGTCCGGGGTAATGAATGAACTAATCATCGTTAACGAAACAAAGTGGTACTAATTTCCTTCATCCGACGAAAAATCCACAGCCCCACACAACTCGATTGGCACACGCGCTACAGCTGGCCGGTGTGGAGCGTTTTTCGGGGGGGTTTTCTTTATTTTGTTTTGCTTTGCTTGGTTTTAGTTTTTATTACTTCTGCAGAGAAGACGCTCTGTGCGCTCGGAAGATGAGAATGGGGAGGGATTTCTCAACGGAGATTAGCCGAATCAGATTAACTGACTCACGGGGGCTTTGGAGCCGTTGGGCTTGCCCTTGTTGCGTTTTCCGCGATTCAAGCTTGAAGATTTGGTCGATTAATTGGATTCAAAAAGGCCGACGCATGGTACGGGTACTGGAGCTTCGCGTTTGATTTTTCGATTCCAATGGCAATGTTTGTCAATGATACACGCGGAAAATTAGTCCCCGAAAAAACACAAAACGGACAAAAACCACACGCAGAAGATCGATTGATTTTCGGTATCGGTAATTAACTGTTATTACGCTCCACAACCTCCACCAATGTAGTACAATCAATTTATTAGCCCGATGGTGTGCTGCAACAACCCTGTGCGGGACTTTAATTTGGCAAGCTTCCAGCAACGCTTCAGACAAAAAATCCCACACAGAACAGGCACAAAATATCACAACATCCCCCAAGCGAAAACCCCATTAACGTCGGAGTAATGGGATCACGATAACATCCTTCGCGGTAAGGCACACTGCGGGCCAAAAAAGCAGCAACATAAAATAAACTCTCCCAAGGCAACACACACAGCAAAAACGGTGCATCGAACAAGGTAAGAATGTCACACCACTGCACCGGTATCCCAGGATCGGCCAAGGGAGCCCGTAATTGAAGTGATTGATATAATGATGTAAATTTGAGCCAAAATAAACTACACATCGTTGGCGGCGCGAACTTTGCCAACGCGCGCCGCCAATGATTGTACGGTGCACAACTTTATGAGACTGTCTTCGAGTAGTCTTTGCAGGGAGCAACCCGAATATCTCGAGTGGGACCACCTTTTATTTTTCGGAGAGCAAAAAGGGATAAAACAAGACTTTGCCACCTCGTACCTCTTTTTCTTCGGCGGGGATTGAGGTTTTTTGTTCCTGCCTTTGGTGCTGTGCTGAAGCAGAAGGCGCCACCGAGTAGCATTATTTTAACACTGAGGTAGTTGTCGTTGTTTTGTGCTGCGAAATTCAATAAGCATTGATGAAGCGCAAAAAATATCACTCTTGTACATTACACCACCCCATCACACCGCACACTACGCGCGATCGCTATCGGACAGTTGATTTACTCGCTTTAATTGTAACGACGCAACGCTGAGTCTTGAGATTTAGAGAGGGAGAAGGTGATGTTTGGACTACAGCTACTGTTGTTGTTTTTTTGAGGAAGTAGACATAGGAATTATGGGGCCGATTATGAAGAGATCCGGGATCAAATGCTGTAAGGAACGCTGTCGTGATATAAGAGTTGAAAACGTCAACAAAACCTTTCAAAATTTTAGCATCAAAGTAGGCAAACGAAGGCCAAGAAATAGGATTAATTAAAATTATTAAACTAAGTTACAAAAAGTCACAAAGTCTTATAAAGCTACATCAAAAACAGCCAACCAAGAAATCGCCCAATGTCAACAGTAAAATCCACATCCATTTATCTTAATATTTTCGCACAAAACACATCCTTGCCGGACGAGAAACGCCATCACGATTGGACGTGATTGGTTTCGGGCCGTTCGGGTTTCGATCTTGATGGAAGTAAGATCACCTTCCGAAGGTGACGAATCTTTATGCGTCGGTGAAAAATTACACTGCCCACGGCTCCAAACGAGTTTTGCGAAAGGAGACGACGTATTCGCGTCACCAAAACTATTGCGCCACGGGGTTAAATGCAAATTTATTGTGCTTCAAAAACTCTTGCCTTGTGCGTGATGAAAAATGGCATCAAATCAACAGGAAAACACATTACGAAAGAGACGCGCTGTTCCGTGTACCATGAAACAAATCAATCGGAAAAGAAAGACAAGGGTTTGACATTGGACGGTGGCTTGGTAGAATTTATGACTTACGGTGAGGGTTGTTAGCTGGGATTTTCTCACACTAGACTATAAGCCAGCAATAATAAAACCAACAAGAATTTCGCTGAGAGCAGTTAATAGCAGCAAGAAAATAGAAAAGCCTCTCTTTCTAATAATCCCTATCTAATAAACAGCAAAAAAAACAGGCCAACCTTCTTCGCACAAATTCCTTCCAAAGAAAATTGGCCATCTTAATCATCGCTTCGTTACCTCCCCCATTCCATTGGTTCCGTTGGCAATTTGCCCAGGGTTATGCCCCACCGTTCATTGCTGGAAATCAATCGATCGGTTTTTCCGTCGTGAAGGAGGCCGTCCCCAAGAAAACCTCCCCTTCCTAACGGTCACCAAGAACGGTTTAATGCGGCGCATCCGTTCCCATGATCCGGTGTGTCGATGACGCAAAGTCGTCTACCTTTGGTGATCTTCAAAAGGGTCGCGCAACCTTCGGCCAAAAGCTGAAGCCGATAATGAAGTCATCGAAGTCATCCGAAAGCACCAAGTATGTTGCGCTTTTCTTGGCCAAAAAATTGTATCGTCCGGTCGCACAATCGCAACGTCACGTTCGAATCGCACACACACGCCAGACCAAGTAGCGAGTCGCGTTTCATCGGCTCGAAAGCGTCTGGATGGCTGACGGAGCTGCAGAAGCGATGAAATAAATGCGGCTTAAGTCGAGCTCCTCGAGCGCCCGAGCTGGAGGGTTTTAATAGTAGGGGGTGCGCCTTGGTCATGTTGGTGCGGTTGAAGCCAAAGGTTCGCGCTCCTGGTGGAGAGATAATTGGATTCAATTTATAATTATCACTTACACGGTCTCTAAGCTCTCGCCGTCTGTCGTGCTGTTTAAAGTTATGCAAACATTCAGGTGTAATTTGGCGCACGATTTATTACGAGGAATACGGTCAATGTCCCGTTTAATGGGTGTATTATAGATCATTTATCGCTTTCGATGACATTTTTTTCATATTTTAAGAAATTTTGTATTACTATTTCAAAACTATAATGTGAAGAAAATCTCTTAATATCACCCCTTTTGCCTAAATTGTTCTCCATCTACTTAGCAAGTTCAAAGCCAAAGGTTCGTCGCTTGTGCTAAGCAGCGTCTAAAAATGGTCCGCCCAGAGCTCTGAACCGGTTCACCACGAACGCATCGAACGTCGTTCGGGTGAATTGGATCACCAG
Organism: Anopheles maculatus; assembly: GCA_002091835.1. Lineage (NCBI taxonomy): Eukaryota > Metazoa > Arthropoda > Insecta > Diptera > Culicidae > Anopheles > Anopheles maculatus. The sequence goes on from KZ062375.1 coordinate 13,948, forward strand.
TGCTTTCGACCCATCGGGGTTCGTCCATCGACACCACGATCGGCAGTCGCGGTAACTCATCGCGTTAGCGCCACACTTGTGCTGCGTGCGTTCATTCGCCCGCCTCGCCGAAGAAAAGTGAAGAAGCGAAAAAGAGACCAACACAACCGGTGAAGAGCTGGCTCGAGTGTTCATGCACGACCAACATCCATCGGTCTGCGGCTTGGTGGGCAGACTCGTGCGATTGGCTGCGTACGGTGCTGAGTGCCGCTCGGTGGCACAGTACAGTTTCAGCTCGATCCGGCGTGCGTTCGTTTCGTTTCGCGTCCTGACCGCGCTACAGTGTCCGAGCGTTCGAGTGTCCGAAGACAGGCCGTACCTACCGACGGCCAACCCGTATCCACCCGTGCCAGGGGTTCGTCGTTCTGGTGGTGTTCCCGTGTGTGCGTTGCCCCAATTTATTTGTTTTGACACACCAGACGGGTTTTTACTGTAATACTAAGTGTGGTAGTGTGGATTGTGATTTTTGTGTTTAATATAAGTGTAAAATATTAAATTGTGGCTTGCACAAGGATAAAAAACCTCATTTCCCCGTTCTAGTGAAGGTTCGTCGCTTGCACGAGTTAACAAGTCGTTGAAGTCTTTTGTATTAAATCAGTGTTGGTCGCTAGTTATCGTTGCTAGTTTTTGCTCAATTAAATAAAAGATTTCAATGCTTTCTAGCGTTGTGTGAAATCTTTTGAAAAAAAAAAAATTTTTCTAATCTAAAGTTTTCTAATTACTAATTTCATTAATTCATTTTCTTCACCAAAAAAACACACAGTAGAACAAAAATAATTCCAAATTGTGCTTAAAAGTGTCCGCGCTCGACACCCTTCATCCAACCATGGAAGGGTTCCGTCCCACCCCACCGGTCGGTGAAAGCGAAAGTGAGCCGACGGGGGCTGGCAGCTCTTCTCGCTCACCCTCACCCCAACCCGGCCAGAAACAACCGAAAAAAGTGTCCTTTTCCGACGAGCTTCCACAGCAATCTTCGGCGGAAAAAAGTACCCCGAAGGAAAGTGAAAGTAGTCGACCGCAGGAAGAAAATCCGTTCATCTTTGTTCTACGGCAGAACGATAGCTATCTGCAGGATATGCACAGTTCCGCCCATTCACCGTCGGACGGTGGTGTGTTTCCGAACGTGCGCCGTACCTCGTTGTATTCGAACGAAAGTGAAACCGGCTCGTCGACGGGTAGCCGCGCTAGTACAGTCGCGGCTGACACTGGTGGTGATAGTGAGCCGCCGAAGAAGCGTAGCACCACGGAGCTTGTTCCGTTTGACCCGATTGCGGCTGGATTGGTAAATGGGTTGGGTGGTGATGCGGTACCGTCGGGCAATGGGCCGACCGAACCACGAAAACCATCCGTCAGTGCGATGGAGCTGGAGGTGAAGCGTGATAAGCGCCGCTGGTTGCTGATTTCCGAGCTGAGTGCGATCTTCGGCGAAGACAAACACACCGTCGACGGGTTCAAGCGCATCTTCAGAGAACAGGTGAGTGAGGAACGAGAACGACGACGAGTGAATGTGGGGTTGACCTGCCACACGAACCGCGCGCAGGGAAGGTTCGTCGCTTGCTGTCTTCTTTCGTTTACATAATCGTCGCTCGTGCAACAACGGAATTCGTTGTCGATTACTGGCTTGTGTCCTGCGCAGGAGTTTGTGCTAGTGTTTGTAGTGGCTGTGTGCTGTGTGATGGGGTGGTGTAATGTACAAGAGTGATATTTTTTGCGCTTCATCAATGCAGAAGATGATGACCCCCCGATGACATGACAAGTTTTGCGTGATCGTACAAAACTCGTCCCTTTTGCAGATAGCGCGCAATCAACAAGTAAAAAAAAAAAGAAGCGCAAGTGCAGTGATGATGCATCGGAGACAGAAGTGTGTCTTAGTGTGTCCCCATTAATCCTTGTTTTTGTCACTGAACGAAAGGTGCGAAACGAACCGCTTCTCGAAGACAAAGAAAGAGTGAACGAAAGTGAGAGTGAAATCGTGTTGGATGCAACTTGCACTTGAAACGCTATTTAGTGGAGTTGTGGTAGTTATTAAAAGTGTTAAATTAAGTACAAAATTCCCACTTTGTTTAGCTTAAAGTTCATATTGGATTAGAGGAGTTTTATCAGCCGTTCGTGCGTGTTTTCCGGTGCTAATTAGCAAGCAGCTTTCTCGCTGCTGGCCTTCTCGTGCTCGCGCACGCACACCTTTAGCGCGAGTTGCCTTCAACTACGACTGCATTCTTCCATGCAATCGGCCTCAACTGTTCGCGCGCGGGGTGGTGCACACGGTAGTGCGAAAGATCACATTTGCATTGTTCGGTGCAGACGAGTCTTCTTGGTGTGCAATGTGTGTTAGACCTTTTGCTGTGCTGGGCTGTGTGGCATAAATAAGATGTAAATCTAAAAGATGATGCACTTTTATGGAGCTTTATTTTATTGCTACGCACACAAACACACACACACAAACACACCTTTTGGATGACGTCGGTGCAGTCAGTTTACACGCGTAATGAGCAATTCACGTGATTTATACCGCTCCGTAGTACGCAGTGGCTTGCGATTGTTATTGACGAGGACGTTTTAACGATCTTCAACAGCTTTTTGTGTCATGTTTTATTGAATTGATTTATCAACGTGTGGATGAAGCCACAACCACCCGCTCATACAGCGGCACAAGACAGATAAATATATCTTACCCCGTTCGGGTACATAAATTCGATCGAATGCAATCAATGTACACCGATTATTCCAATTGATTGATAAGCTGTAATTTCCCAAACCTCGCCCTGTGTTTTTTTTGTTTTGGAAAAGAATTTTCATTTACGTCCAAACACAATCGCTCACCGATCACAACAAAGTAAAAACATTTACCGACACACACACACAAAAACAGCAAAACCATCCCCATTGCAATGCGGTTGCATTCTTGCGGGAGACTTGAGCGCATGCGTAAGCAACGAAACAAATCATTTTGACGCTTCGTTTTCGAAAATAATAGGTAAAAAATCACACATACGGAATAAATGACCATATTAAAGGGCATTCGGGCTGTCGAGCAGTTGCATTGCGAACTCTCCTCACGCGCGAACCGTAGGGCCTTATTTATGTCTTCCGTCTCCAAAGACTGGGACCGGCTGCGACTGGGCTACAAGAATTCCGACGGCGCCCAAAAGCGGCCACCGCAGCACAGTTCCGATGCGTCATTAATCTTCCCTCCGTGTGCTCACGTATACCACACCACCTATCCTGCTGACAGCACTTGGTGGAAGAAAAAAAGGAAGCAACTCGTCATGTCGCGAAGGACACACCGCGAAGAGGAAGAAGTAAAGATTCGCTGACAGCAGACATATGCTTGGCTGTGGATTGCCAAAAACGAAAAAAGAAATTTCCATCCGTTTTCCGAATCTACTCGCACGAGATGAGGAGTAAAAGAGAGAGAGAGAGAACCAAAAAAATAATGAAATTAATGTTGGCCCGGCTCCGTTCGTCCAGACAAAAAGCTTGACAAAAATTTTGCCGCCCAATGACAAATTGACGCCTGTAACAAGCGGTTTTTTTGGTTTCTGTTTTGTTTTTATCGTTGTGGCGAAGAACTGCAATTCCTTCTGGTTGCAGTTTGGGGAAGCAATCTTGAAGTTTTATTCCTTTTTGTTTTGCAAAGCTTATCATTTTTATTTTTCATTGGCTCGGATTTCATTCCGTTTCGGTTTCGGTCGTCGATAAAACAGGCCCACAAAAGAGGAGAAAACTGCTTAAGACAGGACAAGGGCTACCCGTGGCATTTTGATTTGTCGCCTGGAAATGAAGCAATTGCCCAAATTTGGATACCGCGCCACGAAAAGGACAAATCAATTTGTCAATCAACGGTCAGCGCGATGACAGGCCAACTCATTGTTTTGCGCACCAGCTTCTTACTTCAAACTTCCAGAATGTAATGTTGTAGCACATTGTAGCACATGACTTGTGGTATTCGCGTAATCGGGCACACAACTTCTCCTCTCCTTCTGTCAAACATTTTATTCGAACTTCGGACGCCAAGGAACTGGAACAAGGGTACAACGCTCGCCTACTCCGCGAACCCGCGATTCACTTCTTAGAGTTCACACAGTGTTAGAAAAGTGATTTATGATCTAGGGAAAAGCGGACGGTTTGCCCACTGGAACTTTGCACGCTAAACAAACAACCCGTGTGCTGCTCGATGGTGGAGGTTTCCTTTTACGATGATGATCTCCTTCGCTCGATCCCGCAAGTCTTTAAGTCCGCGCAAGGCCTCACCGGCAATAAATTCGTAGTGCTGCTCCGGTGCCTAGAGCACCTATAGAATAGGCCATATCTAACGAGCGATCTAGTTTGGTCCACCCGCTGCAAGATCACAAAACAAGCTTTCGCGGTGGTTCATCCCATATCCCTGGGTCCCCAAAGGTAAAGTCTTCGCTGGCGTTTTCTGGCTGCCTCACATGGAAATCAATAAATCATTCCCTGTCTGTGCAAAAAGACGTCCCCTGTGCGCCTTCCAGACGCGCCACGACGCGCTCTACACTTAACACCAATGTTGTTGTTGTCGATTTTTTTCCCCCGTTCAAAGTCTAGTCCTCTCCGAAATTGTCTCACTAGGGGGGCCACCTCTGGCTCGAAGTAATCCTACAACTTCACAGCATGTGGAGCAGCAGCAGCAGCACAGGGCGAGGCGGGAGCAATCTCATGCCTGCCAATGCTTTCCAACAAACGAGACATCCTTCCCGTACCCGGGGAGACGTCGGCAATGTAAGGGCTGCGCAGAAATTGAATTTACCACAGACTCGTCCCGTCGCGGTTGGCGTCGAACGTCGTTTTCTCCATATTTATATATATGGTCTAATTGAGCATAAACAACATCATAAATAATAAAACGGTTCAATGGATCGGACCATTAAAATATATTACATTTCAACAAATTAAGAAATGTATCAGACCGTGGCGCAATGGGACCGAAGAGGGAGCAAAAAAAAGAAAACCGGGTCGCCCTTCACAATCGCGTGGTGGATTGCTCCCTAGCGCCCTCTCTGTCTCCTCCTCGTGGGACTCCGCGCTATTCATCAACACTCGATTTTTGAATGCTTGAAGTACACATTTTGGAGCTCCAGCTCACGTGGCTCTGTTCTGCTGTCTTGTTGTGGGTCTTGTTCCACGCTGCCTGCCGTGGTACAAAACTGCCGACACTTGATCATGTTCCCGGTGCTGGCTGGAACCGAGACTCCGCTGAATGGCGAACGCATGAATGGGAAGTCATGACGGGATGACATGCTTAAGGTGCCTCCACCGCCAACCTCAAGATATTAAATAACTTGGCAAGTTAGGGGACCACGACAAAAGCAGGAAGCGAACCTGGGAAGTGGAGAAATTCTCGAAAGCTCTTCTCGGGCGCATCGGGCGCGCGTGTGGACGCGATGAGTTGTTGGAGGGCCGTAAGTTATTACCATGCGATGAAATGTACACGCGCGTCCCCAATGGGCACGGGGAAACGACCGGACGCAATTTTCGTGATGTTTTACACAGAGGTTTACAATAATTCTACAGCGCTCGACCTGCAGCACCAACCTGCTGTCCCATGGACGCTGGGACATGTCTGGGAAGGCGTCGACTTTCTTGGAGAAGGTTTCAGTTTCAGTTGGGAGCCTTAATTTATTTGGCTCATGCTTAGGGATGGAGCTGTGACGAGAGATTCCTCAATTTCTTTTTCTTGGAGATTGAGCTCTTAAGATTTAAAATTCTATATCCAATTCTCGTGATACTAAGACTTAACTCGTTAGAGTTTTATAGTGAAATAACTCTTAACCAAAACATTCAAAATGCTACAAAATCTATAATAAATTGAATTGCCAAATGAGTATGAAATAATACCTTGAAAAAGATTAAGAAGAATTAAGATAAAGCTAAGCCTTTTGGCGATGGAAAGTGTTTATTGGAGTTGATGACGCTAGTTAAAGTAAAACAACACAAGATATTACTGATATGATTTACGACTTGATGCTGTTTGATTTTCCCATTCCCATCCCAAAACCCGACGGGGCTCAGCTATCATTTTATAAAGCTCCGGATTACTTACATCCCACTCCGCACTGTACTCCAAAAAAGTTAGTCCCCAAAAGTAAGCTCAATTTTAAATGCATAACCAGTGTGCCGCGATGCACCACAAAGAAACGGGTTGGTGTGCGCGGTTGTTTGACCCCGGTGCAACAACGATCAACTTTTATGAACGATAAAACCCGTCCAAAAAGCTCTCCACCGTTGTTTTAAGCAAGGCAAAGCGTGAGGACTCGCACGAGGAGTTGAAAAGGAGGCGGTAGACGGATTTGCGACTGTGGATGATGTGACAATAACGCGGATGAAACGTTTTTACGATGTTCGCGCACCGGGTTTAACCTCCTCCAGCCGGCTGAGGGCCACTTATGCTGTGGACCGCAAAATATTTATTGAACAACCGCCAAAAGTTCGCGCAAAAAAGAAGGCTCTCTCGCTCTAAGTGCCCTCTTCGCTGGAGCTGAGGTTGAAGATGCTTGCGAACGATCGCTTTTTAGCGGGCGACTTTTGTGCACCGTATTTTGTGTATGGAATGCTGCAAAGCCTTACGAAGATAGCCAAAAACCGACTGACGACTTGGAGCGCAGTATGAAAACGGCTTGAGAATGTATACTTTATGGCAAAAAAAAATATTCCACTGCTGGTTGGATGATTGGTTGTTTATGTTGCGAGCGTAGAAGACTTATCCCGATTTCGGGTACCGGCTTGGACATTAACCATATTCCGTAGAATAGTGACCATTTGTTAGTTTTACGATACAGGTTGGCTGTTAACACCCAGGGCACGATGAAAGGAACACGATGCGGGTGATAATCGTGCAAGATTTAATTTACTGCCGATGGGTGTGACATTAATTTGGATCTTATTTATTTAATTGCTTTTTGAACGATCGTGCAACAATGGTTTCTGTGTACTAAAAGACAATTATTTTATTATCATTTTATAAAGCTCCGGATTACTTACATCCCACTCCGCACTGTACTCCAAAAAAGTTAGTCCCCAAAAGTAAGCTCAATTTTAAATGCATAACCAGTGTGCCGCGATGCACCACAAAGAAACGGGTTGGTGTGCGCGGTTGTTTGACCCCGGTGCAACAACGATCAACTTTTATGAACGATAAAACCCGTCCAAAAAGCTCTCCACCGTTGTTTTAAGCAAGGCAAAGCGTGAGGACTCGCACGAGGAGTTGAAAAGGAGGCGGTAGACGGATTTGCGACTGTGGATGATGTGACAATAACGCGGATGAAACGTTTTTACGATGTTCGCGCACCGGGTTTAACCTCCTCCAACCGGCTGAGGGCCACTTATGCTGTGGACCGCAGAATATTTATTGAACAACCGCCAAAAGTTCGCGCAAAAAAGAAGGCTCTCTCGCTCTAAGTGCCCTCTTCGCTGGAGCTGAGGTTGAAGATGCTTGCGAACGATCGCTTTTTAGCGGGCGACTTTTGTGCACCGTATTTTGTGTATGGAATGCTGCAAAGCCTTACGAAGATAGCCAAAAACCGACTGACGACTTGGAGCGCAGTATGAAAACGGCTTGAGAATGTATACTTTATGGCAAAAAAAAATATTCCACTGCTGGTTGGATGATTGGTTGTTTATGTTGCGAGCGTAGAAGACTTATCCCGATTTCGGGTACCGGCTTGGACATTAACCATATTCCGTAGAATAGTGACCATTTGTTAGTTTTACGATACAGGTTGGCTGTTAACACCCAGGGCACGATGAAAGGAACACGATGCGGGTGATAATCGTGCAAGATTTAATTTACTGCCGATGGGTGTGACATTAATTTGGATCTTATTTATTTAATTGCTTTTTGAACGATCGTGCAACAATGGTTTCTGTGTACTAAAAGACAATTATTTTATCTACTATTTTGTTCGCAAATGTATGACTTGAGTTGGTTTTAACGCCAAGTGCAAAAGTATCAAGATAAATGTTGCATGAACTTCGACGATCTTCCATGTCGCATGTTGCATGAACTCACGATCAGCAGCCAAGCGACATCAGTTGTCTCTCACGCACATTTTTCCAATAAACAGATCAAATATTGTAAATTGTAAGCGTTTTTATAAGTTTCTTTGCTTATGTTACACTAAATTTATGAGTCTTTGCCCTCTAGCACAACAACCAAACAGCAAACATAGCTACACACATCACTTATTTCTTCTCGAACTCGTTTTCTTGTACCTTTTCGGAGCTGCTTTTTACATCGTCCATTCCCATGGAATAGGAAACCCGAGTAGGCAACTCTTCTGGTCGAACATGGGGCATTGGGAGATTTGTGGCTTTGATTGGAATTTATCAGATGTAAATTTAATTAGATCTTTTTCCTCTTCACCTGCTTCGAAGCCTCGCAACAGATATCCTTCACAACTGCCCCTATGAGTAGCGAGTGATTCAACACCACAGGCACATGTGAGTGATGATAGATATGCCGAGCGCGAGATTGTTAATCCAAAAGCTGGTGCTAACGGGGTTAACTGATTTTGGATGGTATTAAACAAAACGAGGGAACGCTGTACAGCGTTGATGATCGAGTTGTTCTCGACGGCAAGTTGCTGTACTGTGTGTTGTTGTGACAATCGTTTTCTGTCATTTCCGTCTCTCGCACAGGTGCTTTTTCACAATACAACACACATCACACCATCGCCGGGCGTTTAAAACCGATCCAAAATCAAACTCACCGTCAGCCGTACCATTTTTGCGTCTAATTTACGAGCCCGAAATGCAAATTTTCTTGCGCTTTCTCGTAATTGGCTACGTGCTGTGGTGTTTTGCGGTGCGACGAAACCTAGCCCTCGCCATACCGACAGCAGGACGAGGTCGCCTGAAGGTGACATAAGCTCGTCGAAATTGGCGCACAAAACCGATGCATACCGACGGTTTATTCGAGCTCGAATCAATTCCGCTGCCGTACGCCTGTGGCCTGTGGGTGCGTTATGCCGGCCTTTCGTGCGAAGCACACAGACACTCGTGCGTCCCTTCAAGACACACCGATCGTAAAACACTTCACACAGCCGCACTCTCGCACAGACCACCGTTTCCGATAGACTCATTCCGAGGCGTAATTTATTCGAGAGTTAATAAGCTGCGACTAATAATCGATAAAAATCGCCAATCGATAGTATCGGAGCGCGGTACAGCGCAACAGACTTTAAGAGCGGGCCGAAGAAAAGTGGCCTCAAAGTCTTCGACACGAGGGCTCAACCCGCTCGGGGTGACTCGATCATTCAGCACGAATCATGACAGACCGCAGAGGTTTTCCCTTTTCTTCTCGATCGATCGGATGAATGGATGGGAAGCAGTTGATGTTGATGATTGCCCCCGGTACAGGTGAGGAAACCGTCCCACTCCCCCTCCCAAACATGCCTTCGGCTCTTGGGATGAGAAAAAGAGAGATATTGAGTGCAAGATAAACTTATTGAATTTATTAGTTTCCACCGAGGCGAGAGCGGGATCTCCGCTGCGAGGAACGAAAATTCGATCGTTCATTATAAAACAAAGCAACAAGCCGTTCGGTTGTTGGTCGGTTGTTGCTAGAAATTTGTGGGCATTGCTGTCGAGGGCAGTGGCCTTGTTTGCTGTGAGGACAAGGATGCTGGACAGGTGGTGCGTTCATTCGGTTTTTGTTCCCACCCCTTGACATTGACATCCGTAAGGGGCCACTTGGAGCGCATCGAGTGGCATTTGTCTTTCGCGTGTTCATCTTGCGGTGTAAATATCTTTACAATGTCTTTCATGTCCCTCTTTATAGTGAGCCTAGAAAATGTAGCTAATTTCTTGACGATCATCGTATTGCATCAACTGCTCGTGTTCATATTAAAAGTCAATTTTTTAACTTCATCTATTCTCAAAATTTGTTCATTATTTACACAGCAAGCTACTGTTCAAACCAAAAAAGTCGCAAACCATATTTTAAAAAGCCTTTTCTCGTCTAATCCCTCCACCAGTAGCAACGTCGTGCTGTGTACGAACAGCAAACAAAAAAGCAAACGTACGACATCCGCCACCGGTCTGAGCGGTGTTGTGTTGGAATCATTTTCGGTGTCACGAACAACACTGTACAAACTAAATGCTCATTTGTTTGCCAATCTTAGCGCGAACTCGAAGATACCGGAGGCCTTCTTGTTTGCCCAAAGTAAATCTCCCGGCGTGCCCGGATGGCCTTTCTATTGGGATTTTGATGCCACCGGCAGGTGGCGATCGGTAGCTTGATCCAATCGCTAATGAATTCGCTCGTTTTGGACTCTGGCCAGTTTGGCGAAGACGTAACCGAACGAACTGAGGCCGGGCCAAACACAAATGTGCCAAACTAAACTGCCACCATGCGTCGTAAAATACTAATTAGTTCACCGTTCACCTGGAACTGGAGCTGTTGGTAGTGCAAAAGAGGTTAGATTAGTCGTTTAAACTATCGTTCAATACCTCCATTCGATCTCGCTGTAGTCCATTTTGATGGGGCATGGTTGGAGAGTTGCGATTTTCGTGTGAACTTTTTCACAAATTAGCAAAGTATGACTTTCTCCATAGCAAACTTTCACTAGATTATTCAATAAGCGATACATTTCGAGCAAACGCGTCAAATTCATGTCACACAAATGATAGGCAAAGCATCACAAAACGACATCAACATAATGGGTTTGTTGTAGTACAGAAAAATAAAATGTTTTTTCCTTGCGACTGGATTTGCTTTGAGTAATTCAAACTCCACTTCAAACCGGAACGAAAACACTGGATGTGTTTCTTTTATTTAGAAAAGGCCCCTTGATGTGCTTTGAACAGGTTGTCCGTGTAGCGACTTCACATGCACAAGGGAGCGTTCGAATCATAACTCCGACAAGTAGTTATCGATCATGTCAGGTCAACACGTTCCAATTTTCTTTCCCTTTTACTTCTTCTATCTGCTTTTTTTTGTTAAGCATCTACAAGAACCCACCAAAAGAGAGTTTTTTTTTTGCTTGGGGAAACAGTGCTCTTTCTGTTTTACCATCAATCCATCTGCCTATTGGAACATTTCAGCTAGACAATCAAACAAAATGGGATCAACTCTACGCGACTCGGCCGGGTTGCACGGCTGGAGACCCGAGAAACAGATCAGGTGCTTCATGTCATCGACCAGTTTCTCGACCGTACACCACCGATAGAAGAAGAAAAAAACGCGGTAATCCGAGTACGACAGGTTTTCGTCACACCGTAGACGACCGCGTCCATCACACAGGACTGCGACCGCCAGACCTGTCTAATGCGACAGTAAAAGGCAGGCTTTACTGTCACCTGTGTGTTGCCGCCATGGCTGCCCCCCCGTATGTGTCTTTTTGGTCCTGTCCCAGACCATCGTTCCCCGTTTTGTGCTGCTCCAAAAGCCTTGCGATCGTGTGCGCTTGCGTCGCATTAATTCAATCTAACGATCAAAACGCTTTCGTACAGCTCGTTACAATAAAACCTACGCCTATAGTCACCATTCGCTGGGTTTGAAACAAACGCTATGGTCTCTGTTAGCGTTCGGCGACACACATTGTCCGTTGCTCATCAGGTGGTGTGCCACACGTACCGGTCGATTCCATTACAAATCGCGGGGCGTGCGAATTTATTCTTTCGGCTTAAGCAATAGAGACGACCATTAGACGATTATTAATGACATGGTGCAGTCGGTGGAAGAAATCATTCTATTACGTACCGCCCGCCGAAAGCCTTCCGATTGTAGCCCGTGTGTGTGTCGTTAAATGTCAAAATCGTTACACCCCCTTTACACGCCCGCAGGGAATTCATAGCACACGGGGCCAAGCCAAGCTCCGGCACAGGCTCACTAGTAGTGACAGAATCGTAACAGAAGGACTGCTGCCGTACATTCCGGGTGTGGCAAACTTTGCCCGATGGATGGATCCGATGTCGTGGGTACGATTAGCGCATGCTCGATGTGCAAAAATATTATTCCCTCGTTGAAGCGTATGTATGAAATTTGTTTGCAAGTGTTTTGAAGTGCGCTGTCTGTTCGGGCTGTCTGTTCAAACGGCGTCGAAGTCAACCGAATCGACAGCTCGACCTGTCTGGTGGCGGCTTTTTGCGATAGTCTGCATGCTCGCGGCTCGGCGATACATAATGCATAATGCCGACCAGCCACCGTTCCACCGGTTCCACAGCTCCCCCTTCTAATGCCACTGCGAGAGGCTAGCCCGAAACATTCGAAAGGCACGAATTCGATGCGGCTTTTGTACCGGATAATCGTCGATGCAGCACGGACCGATCATCATCCCGGCTCCGGGAGGGGGGTAAAAGGGATGGAAAAAGTCAACGATCCGATCGCGCCTAATTAGTGTCAACCCGTAGCCGTCAAGCTAATGAAATGGTAAACTGACATTCCCGACATCCGCCCCGATCTGGCCGACGATGATGATGCTCGCGCGCGCACTCTCGGCTCGGAACGCTGCCCAAGGCCTGCCGCTCGGCGCGATTTGTACTTTGGCGATTGTGGCGATGAAAGATCTACCATTCGGTTTGGGGCACTTTAAAATTTATGCGGGAAATAAATGCCCAATGGAGGGAAGAAGGTGTGCACAACGTTTTTCTTCTTCTGCTTTTTCTGCATCCCACCAGTCTGGTGAGATATCTGACCGATCGTATCAAAAGCCCATAAATCTTTCGCGCAGAAAAATGGTAGAGTCGAACTCCAAACCTTATGACTTACCTAAAAGTAGACAGAAAAAAGGGAAGATTATTAGTTTAGTGATCCTACAAGATTTTATATTCGAATATATGGATAAACCACAGGGCACGATAGCTTGTATGTAATACTACTTGCGTGAGACGGAATACACATGTTTCCGTGACGTTTTACTAAAGAAACGCGTTAATTTGCGTTAATTAAGGAGCAAATAGCCCCCCCCCCCCCCTTACAAGTCTCTTCTGAAATCCTGTTTGCATCACTTTTCTCTTTCATTTGCTTATTCAGCGTCTTTCTTATTCTTGATCGATGATCAGATAAGATAAGACACGTAACATTGCTCAAACAATCGAGCTGTGGAGGTGTGTGTGTGTGTGTAGCGTCCTGGTGTTGCGATAAGAATGCTGCGAGCTACCCCATTTCCCAAACACACGTGACAGATCGCGTTTTCGAAGATCTTCTCCCCTAGAAGGCCAACACCAGACCGCGCACCAAATAATTGCGTGCATGTGTACTTTCGGCAACACGCAACAACTGTTGACGATGACTGGTAGAATGTAACACAACGCCCTTCAACATCTCCACGAAACATGACGTCGCCTCCGACAAGATGTTATATCTGTATTATGCTGCGTTCTTGTGAGAGCTGCAGTCAATCGCATCGATCAGCAAGAACACGACAACTTACAGCGGCCCAAAATGGTGCAGAAAATCGTTCACAACTGAAATGTACACCAAATAAGAGGCATTTTTGATGGCTTTTTCTGCGCCTGTTCGGTTTCGCCCTTAAAAAAAAAGCGGCCCGAAGAGCCCAAAGCCTTTGACGAACATCGATCGCGCCAGACCACCGGCGAAGTAATTGCCACCTAAAGGCTTCCCTTTCGATGGGGGTGAAATGTCGGGTGGGTGGCCACTGTGTACAAAGCACATTAACTAACCGGGCATGTAGCATGTCTGACAAGCGGGAAGGCTTTAAGCTCCGAAGGGCAAGCATTCAAAAAACGAGCGCCGAAGTTGAAGAATGAAAAATATGTAACAAGTAATAAAAAAAAACCGAACTCGGGTATATAGGATAAAATGAACCCATTAAAGGGAGGCAACAAACAAAAAAAAAGGATCACTACACGGTCCTCGTTTAACGACATGTAGCTGATGCTGCTGCTGGGAGGAATTACACGTGATATTTCTGTTTTTCGTTGCAGCTGGGAAGTGATAGATGTGTAAAAGCCCTGTAGGGCTTTTTTGGAGCCTTACTTACTGAGGCATCAAGGAAGAATGAAATGAAATTTATAGGGTTGGTCGTTAAGATTTTGTTCCCAGACAAGCTTGGAGACATGTGAGATTCAAGTACTAGCGTAGTAGCTCATTCAAGGAGAACGTTTAAAGTTCATTACATTGCAATTTAGTCCAAGTTAAGCATAATATATAATACTCTGTACTAAGAAGTCTTCTTAATTCCAAACAACACCATCTGATATCAAATACTAATCCATATATAAGAGAAGCAAGAAAGAAGCATGATAGATTCCTCCCTGTCCAACTCTAATAAGTGTAAATGAAGATGATGATGATGATGATCTACCCTCGTCGGTACTCGCACAAGCGCTCTCCACTTCGTTGGTCACTTCTGTGAAGGTTGTGGACGTTAATTTTTGCTCTTTATTCACATGTTCGAGCAGTACCTCAGCCTCAAACCTTGACAGGCAGGACAGGGCTGGCAGGTTGGCCACATAAACCTTGCTACCAATTCCACACCATCACCAAATCTGTTGGCAGGTGATACGATTTCCTTTTTTTTTTCTTGTTGTTTGCGTTCTCTGCCCTACCCTTGCCGGGCGCAGTTTTCCCTAAACGCGTCATTCACTGAGCTGCTCTTAATCTTTGCGCTTTTTTTTGTTGTTCTCTCTCCCTCTCTCTCACACATACACACATACACCGTACCGGTACCCTTCCTTCCCACGGTCTCTGTTAGGCTTGTCAGTTTTGCAAGCTTCTACCAGGCGCTTCCCAATCTTTGTGCCACACACCACCAACTCCAAGCCGCCGCCAAGAGTTACGCGCCCAAATGAGGCAGAAAATTAGCCCCGGCCGTCTTTCACTACTCGTGTGCGCAGCAATGCTCAGCTCCTCCTGGCTTCCCCCTTGCCCTTCCCATCCACCAGAGCTGGCCCGTTTCGTTTCGGGTTTTCGTCGCTGAAGATTAAGAGGTTCAATCAACGCTTCCTTTTAAGGTAGCGCCACTGCTTGCGCATAAACCAATTCCGAAGGCCCTTCCCTTCGCGTAGCCAGGCCGCTCCCCCCCCCTGCACATTCACCTCTGCGCAGCGCTCTCCCTTTTGAAGCTCCAGTGCAAACGAGATCACGTCCAACCAATTGGCCGACGCTGTGGAACCGATCGATTGAGAAGCCTCAATATCAACCTCATCATCTAATTTTGCCTGCCTGCTTGACTTAAACTGGAGATCTGTCTAGCAGGTTTCTTCTTGTTTTTTTTTTGTTGCTCGGTATGTTTGCGTTTTAGTCCTCCCATCGAGACGATTGAGTCTTCAGACAAGACACACCCCGGTGTGCGAAGTGCATTGTTCAGTGCACGAACGATTTGCATGCAACAGTCAACACATTCCAACAGCGTTTTGTATTGGCAAATCTCGAGAGTCTCTCCTTTCTATTGCAGAGTGTTGCGTGGCGTCGGACCAAAAAAAAAAGCCTCCCAAAGCAAATTGATTTCTATGCAATTCTGCGCTCCGGTAACTTCCAGCCCAAGGACACACCGTCCCAAAATCGGACAAAACTTCACCTCGGTGATATACGCGATGCAATGCCAATGTAAATGTCCTTTTTTTTGGACTTTGGTTTGCAAAACGAACACAGAATTCATCTCTCTTGTTCGTCCTTTCCCGGTTGGTTCGAGCCCTCCATTTCGCCTAATTGGCAAAAGTGAGAAACGACCGCGAGCAACTCTGCAGCGAATTATCTACGGGCTGGAATCAAATATTTAAATCATGCACCACCGGCAAGGAAGGCCCGGTCGACGAGTTCTGAATGTGGAGTTATTTTAATGGACCCGGCGGTTCGCGTGGTGGTGGTACACATGTGACTCACCCGCGAGGTTAATCGGAAATCGATCAAATTAAGCCTCGAATCGAATGGCATGCAGCATTTCACATTAAATTGGCAACATTATTTGCATGCATGCACAACGCTACGAACCCAAACGGCATTCACCTGTTACGGTTGGTGCGGTGCAGTTTTTTTGGATTGAGAAATTAAAGCCACAAGTCGTTTAATTCTTCCATGACGATGCGGGTTCTTC
Source organism: Anopheles maculatus (assembly GCA_002091835.1). NCBI lineage: Eukaryota > Metazoa > Arthropoda > Insecta > Diptera > Culicidae > Anopheles > Anopheles maculatus. The sequence continues at coordinate 30,003 of KZ062375.1, forward strand.
TCTCGGAAATGGGTACGCTTAAGTTGGAACGCTCCGGAAGAAACAAAAGCCTAATAAATAAGCTCGCATGATCGCATTCGTTTGTTCGCTCAATTTGCGGCCCAACCCAACGCTCCAAATCACATTATCATTTCCTGCATCTCTCTCCAAACCCAATCAACCGAATGATGAAAACTCCATTGTTTGTTCGTTCAATTTGCGGCCCAACCCAACGCTCCAAATCACATTATCATTTCCTGCATCTCTCTCCAAACCCAATCAACCGAATGATGAAAAGTCCATTTCCATTGGGCCTTCTCTCACTGCGAACGGGTCGATGTCAAACCAATCATCCGGAGAGGTCATTGCTAAAGTCTTGCTTCCCTGTTGCTGATGCTGCCAACGGCCAACACAGATCTGGTGGGAAATGTTTTTCCATCGCAGCAAAGCGACATGACGACTCGCCCGATACCACGGCCAACCAGAGATACAATCAAGCCAATTTATTTATTACGGCTTTGTTTTGCAAAGCGTAGGGGCGTACGCGAACGCGAGTCTGCATTTTGCGTGACGTGCTTTCCTTCGGGATGAACAGAGATCCATCGGGGGCGGATGCACACCATACGAACAGCCAGCCATTCATCGCTCATCGCTCTCGCCCAACAAAGATCTTGAGGTCTCCAGAAAACCGCAACAATTCATTTAATCCTTTGCGTTCGATGCGAAGGATGTTGCCTATATTGATAAAGTTCAAACCGGGCTATCATCCCTTCTGCAGGGAAATGCAATTTATTCATCTCAACAACAGAATGCCCTGCTTCGCATACGACCGCTGGCGACGGTCCTCATCGAGCGAAGTAAAACAACCAATTTTACGACTCGCGGACCCATGATTTAATGATTATTGGATTTTCTTCAACTCAACTCAGCTTCCTTTGAAAGAATCTGCTCAATCAATAGGGGGAACGGTTGGAAAAAAAATGCATGCACCAAGGAACTCTGACGTAGTTAGTCGCCGTTTTTCTTAAATCCCTTTTGGCGAGGGAAGAGAATAAAAATGCGATCAACAGACAGAGCCTCTTTTGAATGGTAGAATCGTGCAATTGACTTTTGCATGCACTTGATCCGGAGATAGTGTAATGAATTTGCAAAATCGGGTTGGAATTATGTCCCAAAAAACATCAAGTAGAAAAGCTACCGTTCTGAAGGTGCACACTGAAGTATTGTATCCACCCAGTGGCAAAGATATGTTCGAAGTTTATATCATTTGAACCATTTAATTCGCTTTTAAGAAGAATCCTGACTTAATGACGTCCCGTTTTCATGATCATTTAAATTATTCCTCAGTGATCTTTAAGAAAACAGACATGTTAAAGAAGAATTTTACATTTGCGTAGCCAATACTTAAGAAGTAAAAGCACAATCCATTTGCATAATCACCCCCCCAAAAATCCCAAACCCTTCAACTACTCGACAGCAGCAGTAACGTTATGCTACAAGTTAATTAAAATGATGGAACGCGGTCGCAGATAGCATTCCGATTCCGGGAGCAAACGCCACGGGACGCCACGCGGGTTCGGTGGAAAACTGTCCGCCGAAAGATCTGTCAGTCGAACCGGTTAAGCGAATCATGCCAATTTGGAGCCGATCAAAATTAAAAGCATTCCCCAAAAAGTGCGCGTTTAACTTTTGGCGAAAGGATTTCGATAAATGCGAGTGATGTGTTAATTGTGACGGTAGTGGAATGTTGTGTCTGTATTTTGAAGCACATTGTTTGGTGCTTCATTTTTTTTCGGTAAGAAAAAATATTCTTATAAACTTAGTTAATAAATTAAGTTGAGTATCGTTCACCAGTTTTCTCATCTAAAAACACCAATCTCCGTTTTTTTCAATTTCACCGCTTATCATGCTCATCGGACATGACGTTCAACATCATGGTTCATTATCACGCGATCGAAATTATTTGCCCTCCATCCATAACATTGCTCTCCCTTTCGATCCTGTCTCCTGTTATGCGTTTAAGCCCCGACACATTGCATTGCAAAGTCACCTGTCCGCTGGACCAAGCCCGACCGGTGGAAAATTTATTCCAGTTTTCCCTCGCAACTCTCCCGTGTTTGTGTCCCGCCCATCATCCGCATCTGATGCCGCAAAAGGAAAAAGAACTCCGTTTTCTTAACCGACCTGGGGCCTGCTGGATTCCTTATATGGAGCAGATGGGTTCGTTGCTTATCGTACACTTTTGCATCGCCCGGTTCGTACGAACGTCTCCTAAACGGTTGCTTTTGCTTTGATCGTCGGCTCGGTAAAAGAAGGTACCGACTGGCCCAAATCTCAGCTCACTGAGAACAGGGGCTCGTCCGTAATTTATCACCGGTCCCCGGCCAAAATACACCCTAAAAAAGGTGCGAAAATTAGCACGTTGATCGTTACGCATGAACGAGCAGCAATTGCTCGCAAAGGTAGTCGGAAGGAACCACTTAAAGAATGAAGGTTCAAAACGAAAACCACACTACCAAACACACCGCTGGAAAGACAAATGCCCTCTACCCAAACCCGCGAGCGCGTCTGCGATTGATGTGCTAATTCTTCCCGTTTTTTTTTTTTTTAGAGAGAGCCTATCATTTCTCTCTTTCTTGGTGGGACATAAATTTATTGCTCGAATTATTTTACCACCTTTTTCCACGAAATCACCGCACTTTGCTAATGCCAGAAAAGGGTGTCATCTGCCCGGACACGTATCACGAAGCGATACATCAAAAGGGGTCTTCCATTTAACGTTTCGATTTTTACTACTGGGTCAATATGCCCGGGAAGGTAAATATGTTTGTACCATAATCAATTCATTAGCCATAAATAGAAGGCACTTTTCCGGTAAGGAAATAATGGCCATAAAGGACACGAAAAAAAAACTGGCTACTTTATGATGCGTTGTATTATAATAATTACACCGGTCATTCGTTGACCGGCGAACACCTTGCCAGTAAATTATTTTTCACCATAAACCATCTGATAAGACACTCCGCTAAAGGACACACAGTATCATAGATCTCGTACTCATCGCAAAAGAGCCGCTTGGGCCGAAAAAAAAGGTTATAATTCACCCAAGACGAAGATCTCGGCACGATCTTTCTTTTGCCGTCCAACACTTTGTTGGTGGTCAACGTTTCGAAATCACGATAAGAGATTTATTATTATGCACCTGTGGCAACGGATAAACATAAAGCGAGCGAGTAGTTATGCGAATATTAATCATCATTTTCTTAAGCATGACAGCACACAGCTGACCCATAAAAATGTAGTAAAAAGTTATCTACAAAGCGCCTGTAAATGGCGGCTAATTAGCGTGTTATTACATTGGGATCGTTTGTAATGAAACAATTAATAGCCGCAGCAGTGGTACGCGGTAGCGTTTCCGGTCCGATTGGACCTGAACGCACAAACAAGTTAGAGATAGCGCAAAAAAGAGGATCGCTATTTTCTATTCCTTTCCATTTCGATATCCTACGAGAAATTTCCTCCACTAGGCAAACGGGTCTGTATGACTCGTCATTCGTCCAGTTTCCGCTATCAATCATTATCGCACAGGTCGACCAGGTTTCCAACGGGGCATTCCGATCGTGCCAGAAACCTGGAACCGTATCTTGTTTATCAGCCGTACCATCGTGAAAGCAAAATATTTGAGTAACAGAATTCCTCCCATTTCATACAGAACATTCCAACGAAATGCCGTTGAAGCTGGTGCGTGTGTGTGTTTTTAAAATTGCAGCAGCCCCAACTCGTGTTCTGTGGGAAACGTACAAATCACCTGTTGACCGCCGTTAAGCAATCAGATCGAAACAGTGATGAGATTGCTGATGATGGTGCGGTGGGTTGTACCCACCGGTCGGTGCGCAGAATAGCAGCCGTTTTGGGGGGGAGCTTCACCGGCGCTGAAACAACGCACGCACGCACGCAAACGCTTTGGCAGGTGATTAATCGTGACGCGGGAACTCTTCCGCAGCTCAAGCGTGTTTGAACTATTATTATTTTTAGAAACTTATCTGTGATTCCTCGGAGGAGACCTGCCGCAAGTCTTGGCGGTATAATTACTAAGGCCGGATTTATTCTCCGCTATTCGGGTACGGGTGTAAGGCTGCAAGGAAATCAATTTTGTCCTTTTTAAGATCGGGCGGTGGTCTAAGCTCTGCCGCGTATAGCATTAACCGCTAACCACCGTGGCCCGGCATCACCAATAATGAAGGCCTACCGTTTTTGGTTGGTAAATTGATATTTTCATTTTTAAGATCACCTCGTTTGGTAGAATTTCGTGTGCGAGCGTGCTTTTTGGCTGCTTAACAGTTAAACAGTATAGGCGCATTTAATCACTATTAGGGACCGTAAGGGCAACAGCTAATCAGTAGTGTTCTTCGCGCAAGCCACAGAATAGTCCCGCCAGTGTGTGCGTGTGTGTCCGTTTCTCATATGTATCGTGTTTCCAAAAAAGGGTACCATCTCTTGAACCAGTTTCTGCTCCACTTAAAGCGTTTAAAGTCGTACGGCTTTCAGCAAACGATCTGTAAATTTTGGTGTAGTGTGTTATTGTGTTTGTCTTGTTACCAAAGTCCTCATGTAGTCCGCCACTCTCGGTGCTCTTTCGGTCAGCTCCTCCAAATTCTTCTACAAAGACACAGAAAGGGAGAGAAAGAGAGATTAACCATAATTACAATCATCGTGATCCATCGCTTCACCGCTCGTCCGTGTCCGGCTCGAGGTGGTCGACCATTAAATTTGTAGCAAAAGCGAGCAATTTGCTGCGCCGCAGTTGTTCGGGACACCTTATGCTGGGCGGACATTACAAGGAAAACACATTTCGGTCACACATAAAAGCTACGGCATCGAGTAAACAGATCGCCCATAAAGAGGGAACTGCCGGGTACTGCAGCTCTAACCTCCTTTTTCTTTGCCCCTTTTGGATATCCTGCAATCTCCTCCAGAAAGTCGAATATTGCTGAAGCTGGCACCCTACATCTCTTACCTTCACCACTAGGCAAAACCGTTTTTGGGTTCGAGGATTCGAGGATTGATCTCGTTCCAACAATTCGATTGCCTCGCAACACTTGAGCGTGCCTGAGTGTTATGCAAATCTCAAATCTATTTCGAGTGGCGATTTCATGTTTTGGCAACGCATGAAACACGCAGGAACAGATAAGAAGTCCGGTGGAATGTCGATCGATATCAAGACAAAAAAATCGAAAGGAAGTAATGCTCGCCGAAGTGGTCTTCGAGCTTGGATAAATACAACACATCATAAACGCGTGCATATGAATGTGTCGTGTGCCCAGTAAAGACTAGATACTGACACACTTTTTCATTACCAAGATTACCTAGACGTTATCAGACGCTGCTGCTGACTCACATAAAAATGGCAAGTGTGTAATAAATAATCAAAACGTCATAAACACACTTTCCTTGACCGACATATTTATGACGATCGCGGCTCTCCGGTAATAGTCAAGATCAGGGTCGATCGCTTTAAGGGAGATGAGGGAGGCAAACCGTGCGACAACAGCCTACGCCTGACAAACTTCCCAATGTAGGAGTTTCCGAGCATATACCGTGTACCCTGCTGCGAAGGTCTGTCACATTTGGCACAATTAAAAGAGTTTCGCAAAAACTACCAGTTCCGTCACCGTCGCCGCCAAGTCTAGAACAACCTTTTAATGTACCTTTGTGTCACCTGTCATTCCTTGTGTTTGTCATCGACAGCGCGTCTCGTGTGAGTCATGTGCCACGATCATAAAGCTACGCATTTTCTAAACCTCATTAGTGAGGCGTTGCTAAACAAAAAAAAACGTATCGCGATACGATCTTGATTTAAATGGTACTAACTTCTGGTCAGTTTTAGCAACACAAAAACAATTTTTGGTGTGCCGATCCCACATAAGTAGCATCGAAATCAGGATCAATCTATGGCAACACTCGGCATCTTGTTGCGGACGTGCTTAAATTATTTAAATTAGTTTCATGTTTGCAAAAAAAGAAACCCCTCAACAGTCTCAACTTAACCTTCCCGGACCGGTCACCCACAACAGCACCGCTGCAAGGACCTCGGCGCTCGATCGTTCGATCGTGCACCATTCGCTCTCGACCTTTGCCAATCAACGGTGCTACGATTTCGCGCGAACTAGGCTACGGGCGACCTACCATCCGTGTGAAGTACGCCACCTGTTTCCGCTGGCGAGTACGGGTGCGTGTGCCCCGGACGGACGGTAGGTGTTCGAGACTGCACCACAGACAGCTTATGTAATCGCACACACATGATCTGTGTGTACCCCCTTCTTTCGGTTCCAATAATTTGACGTTCACCATTTTTTATTTCACGCACGATACCTAGAATGCAACACGTTTCGGTCGAAGCTTGCTCGAATTCAATCTAGAAGCAACTGTTCTGACCACCGGTTACGCTGCATGTCGGTTGAATGTCAATCGGAACATTTAGCTCCACCCCGTTGAAGTTGTGGAGGATTGTTTCAAGGATTTCCACGGATACGTTCACCGCGGTAGGGATTGATGTGTGCGTGTGCGTGAGTGTGTGTGTGTCGCTGTTGGTGGGGTAGTCTAGTCCAAGTGGATACTACATTCGGCCACCACCGAATGTGCTTGAGAGACTGCGATCGACTGCTGCAGGCGATAAAGAAAATGGAGTACAACTTTTTCGCGTGCCGAAGTAGCTACAGCCACCATGCGTCATGTGATGCTTCTGTTCACGTTTGGACGGGTAGCGAACACTTGTTGCTAGAAATTGCGAAATACAGATGATCCTCATTGAGTATGTTACTCATCAAACACGGGATAATGGAAGTATGTTTGAAAAAGGTGAAAAAGTTCACCCAATTCAAAGTAGCTAGTGTAAGTACAGAGTCCTCTGTACTATACAGCAAAGCTACAAAAGGACTCAATCTCACCGTAATCTACATTAATCTCCCCAGAAACATTAAGCTTGGCTCTTGCCGAATCCAAAACCATCGCACAACACTTGCAAAAAGCCTATATCTGTTATCCTAGCTTTCGCCTGCCCAAAAACTTATCTGGGTTGAATTTTTTTATCTTGTACCATGCCCAACCGTGCATACCAAAGTCGCCACTACCTCGTCGTACGGTAGAAGGATGTATGCCCAGGAGATAAAGATAAGCTGTGCATCCATTTATCGGTTGTTGGCATTGCAAAGTGCTTCGATTTGTATTTGCACTGTAATTAAGCGCCGCCAGCCCGTGGACGTGCCGTGATCGTTGCCGTCGAAGATAGGGATAGCGCAGGCGACCCTGGCTGTGCAGTGATGCAGTTGGTTCCCCTATCGCACAATCCCCTAGCAAGCATCGGATCGATCAACGTTCGATTAGGTCAAACGGTTATTCGAAGGTGAAAAGATACATTTAAGACCCTAAGTGATCTAATCGGCGATCACTGCTTGCATGACTTTTGCACGAATGAACTGCTTTACCGGTGAAAGAGAACGGCCCATCTCGTCGGCAAAAAACAAGCTGCGGTACGTTCTGCTTCCTCGACCGAGCAGCAGGTGTCCACCAACCTGTCGAAACGCCAGAACTGGTGCAACGAGTTTTTGCAATTAAAAACACTACGATTTTAATCTCCGCATTATTGGACTCGTGTTGGACTGTGCCAAAGTGAGCCCCGTCCGTGGAGCTAAGGGTGTCCCTGGAAGTATGTTGTTGTTAAAGAGAGGAAGAAATGTCAGTTACTTTCAGAATTATGGTTACCGATAAGGCACGTTGAGCGAATATGATAAAAAGAAAGGAAATTCTTCACAGTGTCTTTCTGAATTTCCTTTTTTTTTGTTCATTGAAAGATCATGATAATTTTGTTTACCAGAATTTTATCTCCGATCACGTCGTGATCTGGACCAAACGCTTCTTTACACATGGTAGATCAAGTGTCTTACTTCGCGTCACCTTCTGCGCTTGATGTTGAGCTCCAGTCGAGGCTCGAGTGTGTAGGAATACACCATCCATAGCCAGGGTCACCAAACGCACCCTTAGGATCACCGCGAGACGTTGGTGTGATCAATTATGCCATTTTGTTGCACTTGTTCGTCCGATCGATTTATCTAACGAGACCTCAATTAAATTGATTAGACGCCAGGAATATGTATGAGCCTGCCCGAGCGGACAATGCCCAGGTCTTTGGTGACGAAACCTTTGGCAGCAATTCTTCGCCAACTCCAACGCGACGCCATAATCATGCGCGTCATTATGTGGTTATCGGTTTGCATGTCGGTCCCGGGGTTCGCAACTTCACGCACAGGATCGCCACCAACCCGGGACCTGTTTTCTCGCTCGCAGCTTTATTTCCTTTCGCGACACCGGCTAATGTAGCGTCGTCGTCTAGGAGCAGATCCCGGCGTTATCCGGACCCCGGATACTTCCAACCGCGCTAGGGCAATTTGAATAAGAGCACCATAATTGAAATAAATTGACAACGAACAAAATCCCATTAGCGTAACCAGCGGAGAAAGCGATAAAGGTGTCTAAGGCAGCGGGGGCAGCGGAAAATGGATGAAGATGCGGAAAGTTGATGGTACTTTCCACATCGCCTGGGCACATACTTTAAAGAACACTTGTGAAAATATTTTTATAAAATCAAATCAACCATTTCTCGTCAATAACTCATATTGGCATCAGCGGCTTGGTGCACTGATCCAAATTCCGTACCTTGTGTGGTCCTGTCAGCTCGTAAACTTCCCTGACAAGTGTGGGCCGTTTGCTTGGATCGCCGTGTTTTTCCCACAAAAACAGTTGACACTCAACGAAACGAAATCAGACCACTCGCCCCCGGGCGCTAATGCAAAGTTAATTGAAAACCGTCGCCATCAATTTGGCTAATAGATGACACCGTTTTTTTTCTGCAGGCCACTTCTTCGGCTTGCGTGGAGTCACCGGGAAGCGCTCCCGTGTTGAAACGTTGAAACGATTTTATCGTAATTGAATTGAACCCCGTTGCGGAGGCCGTCAATTGGAGGCTTCACATATTTAAACACATACTCGTCCCGGTGCGACGTTGCGCGTGTTGTTTATGTGACAATGCAGTGAGATAAAGCCAACCGCAACGATGTCGCCTGCTTAAGCGAATGGTGGTAGCGAAAAGAGCGGTAGTTTATGGTTGCCAGCGCCACCGCTAATCGAATTTATTCGAACAGCTCTCTGTCTCTTTAAGATTCCGGATTCCCGGCCCGGTCACGATTAGCACAATGCACAGCAAGAGAAATTAGCGGGTTTTCCCTCTGTGTGACAAATCGGCCGCCACTTGGAGTGCTGCCACAACAACATGCTATTAATTTGCTTCCACGTACGGGGTCATAGGGTCGACCACCTTGCCGAAGCAACTCCACTAGCAACCCCCGATCGGCTCCAAGCTTTTTTTAATGCTTCGAGCAGGCCCACTATTTGTGCAAATGCAAATAAAACAACCAAACAGATGGCCGGTAATTAAATGTGACGCGCGAGTTCGAGAGTTCGGACTGATTTTAACTTGGCTGCTTTTAAACTCCCTTATAAAGAACCGGCCCCGGCTCCTTGAGGTTCGGCGGAACAGTCTCGCGCGATTGCGGTGGTCGTTAATTAATTATCACAAAAATCGAATCGTTTAATGGCGTGTAGGCATGCATTAAGTTTTCCTTGCTGGTGCTGTCCTAGGACCACATTAATTGTGCGTTTTATTCTTTCTTTTTTTTCTTAAAGCGTCCAAATTTGTGCTCCGTATTTCTTAATGTTCGTCTTGATTTTATTCGATTCGAGCTAATTTTCTTGGTAGCTGTGAGTGAGTGAGTGAAAAACAAATATCGCCATCATTTGCGCAAATTTGCTCTCATTAAGGTCAGGGATATAGGTGGGGAATTCATCAAACGAAGCAACGGAACCATTAACCTAATTTGTTGTAAACGATAAAGGAAGGAGCATTAAAGTTTGTACGACAAAAAGGCAAAAAAAAAGCATTCTTCAACTGTTTGCCTCCTGTGAGGATTGAACTCACGACCGCTGGTTTACGAGACCAGCGCTCTACCACTGAGCTAAAGAGGCGAGGTGAGGGAGAGGGCATTAGGGAAGGTTCCGGTGCAGTTGCTCACCTCTTAGCATAATCTTATCTGTAGAACTAGACAGAAAATTCTAGCAAAGCATGTGTGTTACGTGTACACATTTCTTCGATTCGCTTATCATTTTCTTCACACGAATCGCCATCTTCAAGACAGCTGTAGCAATATGATAAGCTAGTAATGTAAACAGCTGATAAGGAGTATGGGTGAGAATGTGTATATGTTTATCAGATCATCTCGCTAAACCAAACCCGATGCAATGTAAAGAATCTATGACGTTCAATTCGTGTCTTTAATGCTTCCATCTGATGTAAATAACTGGCTATCAAGAGCTAAAAATAACTCGTGAAGCAGACGAGATGACGTGATGAAATGTATTGAGAACAGTTGGATCGATTCACAATTTCGTGTGCGTGTTCTCGGAGATCTTAATGCGTGGGACAGGTGTTTTTATTTTTAACCTATATTCTACTCCTACACCTCGGCGCCGTGGCTTAGTTGGTTAAAGCGCCTGTCTAGTAAACAGGAGATCGTGAGTTCGAATCTCGCCGGAGCCTGCACACACTCTTCCCTCGATCGCGCGCTCAGTTGTAGAGAGAAGGATGAAGTTGTTGTTGACTTGACCAAATGATATTTTTGCTACCAGTTCTCTTTTAACAGAGACACATGTTGCTGTGCTCATTATTATACCGTTTTCACACCACCATCACCTTAATCCTATTAATCCTGACACCCGTTACTAAAGTTAATATCTTCATTTCCACATATTTTAAATCAGATCTCTGGTGCCCATTGCCCCCTTACATACTCACGCACAGAAAAAGCAGTCCAATCCACACACACATCCCGAAACCCGTTCTGTGTGTGTGTGTGTGCTCATGATTTTACACTCATTACCACCAGTTAGTAGTACCGTACTACGGTTGATTAACTCATTTCTCCACCGAGCTCCAATTTAATCCCTTTTAGCTGCGGATTCCTGGCGCGTGTTTGGGATTTCACGCCGGGATGGGATTTGCTGCCGTCCCCTCATCTCTTCCCACATTCGAATTGCGAATTTTATCCTGCAATCCACCTGGCACGCTGCACCGAACGGTGGCGACCAACGGCGGTCGATGACTTTAAGCCAGGAACCGTCCGTCCGTCGATGGAAGATAAATAAGTGCAATTAAGCCGAAGCATAATTAACACTCCGCCACCGCGTAACATTCCGAGGCGCGTGTGATCATCCACTGCCAACTCCTTTCCTCGTGGGGTCTCGCAAATTATCTTTCCGACGACCGGGCACCGGATCTAAAGGGATGCCACCAACTGGAGAGGCAATTAAATAAAGTTGTTAACATGGGCCGCTGAATGCTGTTTGTTGAATGACTTCCAATTCTACCACACGAATGCGACCCCCGATGTTGTTCGCCTTAGCTATCGCGCTCAAACCTCGGGTAGGGTTTGTCTCCAAGGGATTCCGGGCCCGATAATTAACCGTCCAGCTTTCGCGTGATCTACCCTTACTTAGAGAGGGAGCCGGCTCGGCACAAAAAGGAAATGGTCTGGAATCGTGCTTTCGGGAAGCTGGTCCAGTAATAGTAGAGCACGGCGGCTTCCATCGAAGTTCACTGTCTCCGTATGCTGCTCCCGTTTTCACCAGACGCAGAGAGGCTGAAGTTCTTTATGGACAGCTTCATGGATCGCCCAACGCGCAAAGGCGTAATTGAACCACCACCGTTCGTTCTTCGGAATGAAGTCTTCGCCCACGATGGGAGTTTTAAGGGCCTTTAAGGAAAAATGCCGCTACGCGCGCGCTGTCCGGGGGCCTAATGATTTGAGGCGGTGTGGCATCGGACCATTTTTGCGGCTAGCAGGCGA
>KZ062375.1:44589-88650 GCA_002091835.1 Anopheles maculatus
TTTTTTTTTTGGTAGTGTGTGTTTACAGTGGTTCCCGAAATGTGAATGTTTATGACACTTGATAGTAATCTGTAAATATTGGTAACGGATTAAGATATTTGGTCGCCTTTTAATGATGTTGCTGTCTGGTGCAGACATGGGCCACATTCTCCTCGAGCCTCGAGCGCATAAATTCGCAAAAACGCACATAAACCGCTTAAAATAACTGTCCTCTATTATTTCTTAATTTCGTCGATTCTACTCGGTGTACGCTTGTCCTACAAGATCCTGGTATTATGACCACCCGTTGAGTCCTTCCCGTTGCAACACATTTTTCATATTTCCATGCGTGCGCCCGTCAATTCCCGGGATCGAAAGTACTTTGAACTGAGTGTTTATGCGTTCCGAAATCGGCGTTAATTAGTGCACGGTTTTTTTGGGGAAGGGAAGGGCGTCATATGGCCAAGGCTTACTCCCATTTTCGGGAGTTAACAGTTAATGTACAACGTCTTAAGTATCTGCCCCAAACATGGGCAAGAAGTTGGGCTGATATTGAGATGTGGCCGATCTCCGATATCCGCCGCCAGCAGGTCGATTTGTGTCGATCAAATTCGATCACGATTCGCGATTTATCGCACACTCCAAATCTCGCAACTTAAAAGCAAGCAATCCACTCGGGAGTCTCGAGACCAGTGCGAGACAACGGTTGGCGGCATCTTGATCCCGTGCCACGACCACCGCACGTGCGCACCGGTCAAGTTCTCGGAGAGAATTAACCCAAAAAAAAAAAAACAAGAAGTGCTCCAGAAAAGAGTGTTTGGGTTTGCGATAAATCTCAAATTTCAATCTCTTCTGGATTTAAGGATGAAGAAAACGTGGCGAAAAAGCAGATCGTCTGCTTCAACCTACCTGCGCCGGGGTTTAAACGGTTGCACAAGAAAAAAAAAGCCTTAAATTGAATTAAATTATTATAAAAATCCATTTACAGCTTCACGGTTTTCGAACCAAATATGGTAGAACTGGTTCAAATCGAGCTTGAGCTCGCCGCCGCTCGAGCTGGAACTGTTTGTGGCCGCTCGATAGTTCCGCCAGACACAGCTTTCATCGATCGAAAAACGACCGCTATAAGAAAACTCATCGATCTACAGAACGGAGCTGCTCGTTAATGCTCGTCTCGACTTCTCCACACGCCACCAGGCGCGGTACGAAAATTGATACATTTCTCCAAACTCACGCCCGAGGTCACATTTTGCGCGTCACACGAAGCTAACGAGAAACGAAAGCAGCCGGACGGAACTGTTGTTGGTAAGCATTTGCTCAATCATTCGCTAGCTTGCGAGCGCCCGCGAACGTCCGGCCCGGCGAAGACACCTGACACCGCGAAAGGAGGTTATCAAATTTATCGTTACCCATGTTAGGGGGCTGGGATTATTTTATGTACGTTTTGACTGTTTTGACTGTTTGTCCCTGTGTAACGTGTGCGCGGAGCAGTTGTTCACAGATTTGCAATCGTCCGTCCCGGGACAAGGGAATTTGATCCGTTCGGAACGATTTCGACGACAGGGCTCGATGCTCCAAGAGGAAGGTTGGTCTTCGCCGCCGGGCAAGACCTGTCGTGGGCATGGAAGCACGATTCTTTACAGGCTGCCACAAGTGCCAGCCTACCGAAGAAGGACCACGAATGCGGCTTCCACCCTTTGATCGTGAAAGCGCACTAAAATTGGATTATTTATGCGTGCGCTTTAACACGACGTCAAGTGTACGTTCTCACGCTAGCGAATGTGGGCCTGACAGCATGATGAATATTCCATTTCGTATCTCCGAAAGATGCACCACGAACTTGATGTGCACTGCAAGGGTGAAAGAATATGTTTTAGTATCGCAAAATCGCATTCAACTTAACTTTACAGTAAGGTACATTATCGGCGAATACTATGTAATGCGTTTAAAAATTCAGCCTTCAAGGACTCAGACATTCAGCCGGTTCTTCCCGTACAGTCCTGCAATGAAATATGATTTCTTGTTTATTAAATTCACTCACCTCAACACTTCATTAACATTGTGCACGATTCGGTTGGCTTCGGTCCCGAGCCAGCTCCGCGATCACATTTCATCAACATACATACATTGAACAGGCATACGGTTAACGGCAGCGCCTTTTTTCCCTTTCGACAATTAAAATTCGCTCGTTCTCGTTAAGGCGCTTGTGCCGTGGAATGCGAAAATCTTGTTTTCCGTTGATTAAAAATGAGCATCCTGCAAGAGAAAGAGGAAAAAAACAAACCAGATTACAATCCACCGAAGCATGTAATTGTAGCGAGGTGAAAATAACAAGAGAACTCACCTTCGACATCGAATGCGTGCGACTAATGGATGAGTTAATTGTTCGAAATTTGATACTACACGAGAGAAAAAAGCAATCTCTTTCTGTGGACTGGTTGCTGTTTCGGGTTGCGGGTGTCTCCGGTGTGCCGGGTGTTGATGTTTTATGGATTTATTCAATCACCAAACATGTCCGTCGTTAATGGACAAAAAGTACTTCCGAGGCATGGCGATACATTGCCACATTCACCGTGCGCTTTTTGCTTTCGGACTGGATCTCAATCTCTGGGATATCGTGGTCGTATCTGGTGGAGAAAATATGTTCACATTATTCGAACAACAACAGCACACGGTTTAGTGTTGCCACACTGTACCTTACTTGTGATGATGTTTCCCCTGTGGTAACAAGGGTCTGCTGGAGGTGGCTTAAGCGTGTTCTGGATTGACCTGAGCCTGAGGACACAAAATGGACCTTTCCCGTTCGCCGGGTTCAATCGAAACCTGCGCACCAAAGACCCATTGCTCATAATCGCTTCTCATAAATTGTCCTCAAATAGGAGGCCCCCGTTGTTGTGCGTCTCTTAGCCCGGCGTGTGAAACTGTTTTCCTGCAAACTGCTCTTAAACTCGTACAACAACAGTGGCTACCGAATTGAAGCTCCTTTCTCTGAGGCTCCGGGGTTCTGTTTGCTGCGTACGAAAATATGCGTCACACACAGATAACCGACACCCGGTAGCACCAAAACTCGATGCTGATGCAGCGCACCAAACAGATGCGAATTTATGAATGTAGAGCGCTCCACCGGGCACATTCCATCGGGCACACTGCACCGGCGGGAGATCCCGCGATGGCCCGAAATGGCACACCCGGGGCTTCATTGCTGGTCCCGGCTTTTACCTTATCGGGGAACGAGCGTTTCCTGCGTTTCCTGCGTTTCCTGCTGCTCTTCGTACTATGGTCAATGTGACACCGGTTAGACACGTATTTATAATGCTGCTGCCGGTGTGCTGGAACCTTTACAGGATGACATACAAGCCGTTGTTGTCGTTGCTGCCGCTGGACACTATGCAGATGAAAGCATGCAGTTGATGATGGCTTCGATTATGATAATAATGTCTCAACCTCCGGCCACGCGAAGATGCGAGTCCTAATCAACGGATGATAGAAGGCGATCCGGACCTACCTCAACTGAAAATTTACCGTACGCGGGCTTTCGCACCAGACGGCTCGCTCTGTCCGTCGACTCTGTCTCTATTTGCGGACGTTAATTATCACCGGTTTCTGTACCGTGGCAATAAAACTAATCGTCATCGGCTTCCACAACCACACGACGTTGCTGCTCTACTCCTCGAGATCTAACTGGACTACGCGCGCTCTCCTTCTTTCTCCCTCTCTCTCTCTCTCGCTATTCGTAGGGGTTCGGGCAATTCCTTTTGCGCCTGCGACAGACGACCAGTAGGAGCCGTGCCTCGCGTTGCGATTTTGCTTTATATGTGCTGAAAACTAACGAGCTCTGTATCGCGGGCGCTGCTCTGCCTTTCCTTGTTTTCGATTCTTTAAATCAATTACTACTATTTAACACCTTTTATATTTGAATTAATAAGTTTGCCCGATCCAGGCGTTGATTAGGCGTGGAGCATTAGCGAGGCGCGGTGAGCCACTCACAAACACACATACACACATACACACCCGATCGTTGAATTGACGCATTATGGCGTTTGTGGAAAATTGCGCTTCGGTGTCTGGTGAACAAATGAGCATCAGAGAGCAGGCGTTAATGGGTATCGGCACATTTTGGGTGGTCTCTGGACCAGCCGTTATGGATGGTGCCGTTTATGGCGAACGAACTTAAGGGTGAGGCATGAAATTTGTTCCGAACGATCTGCAGTTAGCGTCACGGCTCGGGGAAAGGAATGTCCTTGTTGAGAAGATGTCTGATGTGCTGATAATCTTCTAGGACTGTTGGATCTTTCCTCCTTGAGCCATACGCACTGGCATCGGATTCCCACGGAATACTTTGTAAACCAGTCATATCAGCAAATGGAGTTGGCTTCCCAACTTGGACACCTCCGACGACCAACAAAGTCCTGTCCTGTTATTTACGGTTCCCTCAACTTGTACGATAAAGTGGAACAAAATGTTTAATCAGACACCAATTTGTGTTCAGTCACCGGTCAATCGCCCAATGGCGTAATTGCGTCCCACAACTCAGACTTACCTGAGTTGCCTGAGCGAACCAAAATCGGCACACAAAATAATGTGTTAATCTCACGTGTGGGGGGGAGGGCGCACACAAATTGAGTTCTTATCCACCTGTTTATTTGTGGGTGAGGTCAGCCGAACTTTCGACTCACCCCGACAGACGTGCAAACGTGTCATAAGCTTACGACTTAACACCGAAAATTATGAACCATTTCGTCGAAATCGAAACCCATCGGCAAATCACCCCAGTTTTGGTGGCCCAATCACAGATATACTGTGTGTAGGCGCGTCCCAGTGCTCGATATCCTCTCATCGATGTTCAGATCCGCTTAATTAGCATTGTGTCGTAATTGTCGGGGTGTGCTTCAAGTGTGTACACGCACAAACATGCCGCGTTTGTGTTCCAGCTTGTAATTAAGCAAACGGGACAGTCGTCCAATTAGGTGCAGCAACTTATGATCGTACCGAACGGAAACGGATCGCCTCTTTGGAGAGACGCCATCGGCCATCGGTGCAATCCTTTGCCGCTCTGTTCTTTTCTCTGGGCTTGTGAGTCACGCAGAGGAACATATCGATTGGAAACGGAATGTGAACCGATTAATTCGATGCCTCGCGCTTTGCTGCAAGCGCCCGTGCCTGGCTCAAGTAATCAAGATGCTTGACGGTTGTTGGAGTACTCGTCTCTAATTCACGCCAGTTTTCGCAATAACACGCTTCATTCCCAGGGATTCGCACAGTTGTTTGTGTCACCGTTCGTAGCTCACAGTCCCTTGAGACGATCCAAACGCACGGAACATGATGTGCGTTCGGGCGTGAACGGTTGGAACATTTTAATTGGATGTGGTGCGTTAAATTTTAAACTCATGATGGGCTTAATTAAACGCAATATGAAAACTACGAACATTGAGAGTAGTACGACCCCTAATGGTCACTCCAAACTCTCAGATCTGGTTTTAGATCAAAAGATGTTGACAGTTTCGAATGCGAGCCTGGACTATTGCTGCTCGTTCGGAATTTAAGTGTGCCTGGCTAATCGAGTTGACTGATGATGGGTTGGAACTTCCGACTCAAGATGTCATCTCGCATGGTCAGAAAGCTCTAGCTGGTGTACTGACGATGGCCGTGAAGGTTAATGAGTCTATAGAACTAAATTTCTCCAAAGATCTATCCAAATTTATAACATGTGAACTGTTGACTCAGCTGTCTGTAATAATATCTACCAAACAGTAGCCTGTTTGCTACCTTGAATTATTTGCATTAAAAAACAGGGAGCATTACAAGAAATTTGTGATTTATCGCTAAAAGCAATTAAATTAATCGACGCAATTTCTTGCTATTTCGTTCCACATAAGTGGCATGAAATAGCTAAGCTTGTTTGATGATATAAAGCCAACTTTACTCAACAATTCCAACGCTAGTAGGTTTGAAACGTTCGCGCACCTACAAAATGGCTCCATACATCACTTTGCGTACAATATCTTCGTTCATTTTCTTGTCAGTGTTGGCAGCCATAATCATTTGCTTGCCGGTGTTTGAAGCTTACGACAAAGAAATTCCAATAGAGTAAGTACACTTGACAGTAGCGCCAACTGTATCCACAATAGCGCTAATCGTTAAACGATACTCCACACAACAGATGTCTGAACGAAACGAAAACGTCTGCCGATTACAATGTGTTCGACTTCTTCCTAAACTACAACGAAACGGAAGAATGGTTAACGGCACTGGCGACTGAATTTCCGGAAAAGTGTAAACTACAAACGCTGGGAGAATCGTCCGAGGGACGTAACATCACTGCCATCTCCATCTTCTACAATAAACCGAAAACGATCATTCTGCTAAGCAACTTACGGGCCCGCGAATGGGTTGCGATGACATCCGCCATCTACATCATCCATGAGCTGATACGCAATGTAGCCAGCTATCCGTATGCGGACGGATTTAACTGGCTCATAGTTCCGATAACGAATCCGGACGGGTACGAGTACAGCAAGTTGCACGATCGCAAATGGACAAGGACACGCTCGCCTCAGGGTGGTAAAAATATTGGTGTCCAAATTGACAGCAATTTTGACATTAAGTGGAACGGTGGCGTAAGCGACACGATCGTCAAACCTACTGGACAATCGTATCGAGGGCCGGAACCATTTTCCGAACCAGAAACGCGGGCTCTTAGAGAGCTGCTGAAGAGCCACACGAACGCGACGCTGGTGGTTGATTTGCAGGCGCATGGCCCGTATGTCTTGATACCGTGGTCACACACAGAAGATACGGCACCGAACTCGGCACTGGCACGTGCCGTTGCGAATGCTGGCCGAACGGCAATATTTCAGGAATCGGGCCAGGATTATGAGGTCGGAATCGTTTCCGACTATTTACCGTTCATGTACGGCACCTGTCTCGACTATTGCTGCTCGCTCGGTATTAAGGTGTGCGTATCGTTGAAGCAAACGCTGTTCGGGTACGTGATGAAAACGGATGAAATCATACCATTCGGTCGGGAAGCATTTACCGCCGTTCATGCGATGGCTGTAGAGGCCGATTGGCAGATGTGGAATTAGAATGGTGAACAAAGTCGATTTGGAGACTTTTCTATATAAACGAATTTAAATTTTGCAAATATAGAACCTTTATCGGGTCAGGAAGTTGGGTTTTGTTGTGTAAATTTTAATTAATTTTGTGAAAATGTTAAGTAAGGAAAAATTACAACGTCCGGGCTTCTCAAACTACCTTACAACTTCTTCTATTTGCGTTCCATCTTCAGAAAGCCTTGATCTATCATTCCTTGATTTTGTTTACCCGTAGCTCGTAGCATACTCGTAATTAAAATTGCCCATGTCGGACTCTCTGAACTACTGAGACCCAATACCATTTCTTGTACTATTCTTTCCGCCTTAGTCCAAATTTAATTAGCTATAATGCCTGGTGTTATCAAATATCTTCACGATGATTGTAAAGGTAGTTTTGGTGAGGAAACATTCTCTAAAAAGTAAGGATTCCGTTTCATGAGGTTTTCTGTTTGGATTGTTATAATTCTTTGTGGATGAATGCGTGCATGTGGCTTGATATATCGATGGAAATCGGTGGCTTGATATATCGATATATTATAAAGAAAACCTTAGACTCTTTTGGAAATGTTCTTCGAAGAACGTCACTGGTTGAGGACCGTCTGAGGTCTGAGCCTTAAAATACATTTATTCATTTCATGCAACCTTTTATCGCGATTGCCGTTCGGCAAACAAATGATTGCTATAATTACTGACAAACGCTTCTGATGTAATTATAGCACTCTTATCGTTTGATAATCATTATAAAAATCCAATTTATGTTTTGTTTTTACGAATGTTTCATAATTAATACGATCGACTTTGAAGTTTCTAAGCTTATATAAATGTTTCGCTCCAACCAACGAAGGCCAGAACTATCCACATGGCATTTGAATGCCATTGTTTAACATGTTTTTCAATCTGATAATTTCACTTTTTCTTGTAACATCAATAAACTGTATCCCGAGCACACCAAATCCGCTAGCCACTAGGTATGAGTCTCAGTTTCCGAATGCAAACGCCAACATTATCGTACCCTATCAATTTCAGTTTGCTAGCCGGTCCGAGCAATGCTATCGATCACTTCCTATCCTACGAAGAAACCAACGAGTTCTTGCACCATTCAGCTGAGAACTTTGCGGACAACGTAGCTACAATAAAGATTGGAGAATCTGCATTAGGTCGTGACATCAACATGATCATCATAAACACGTACGCTACCAAAACGGTCATCCTGGTGGCGAACCTACACGCACGGGAATGGGGCGCGATGACTACCGCTCTGTACATCATCTCGCAGCTCATATACAATCGCGACCAGTATCCGAAGCTGATGGATTTCCGCTGGATAATCATTCCGATAGCGAATCCGGACGGTTATACGTACAGCATGAATTACGATCGCTACTGGAGTAAGAACCGTGCGCCACAGCCCGGCGGTACGTTCGGTGTCGATTTGAACAGAAACTTTGGATACATGTGGGGCAAGAATGAGAATCCTGCAAGTCCGGACGGTCGGGCGTACAATGGGCCGGCAGCTTTCTCTGAGGCGGAAAGTGCTGCTATCGGGTACCTTCTGGATCAGTTCAGCTCGAACACGATACTGTTCCTTGATATGCACACCTTCGGCAATCATATATTTTATCCGTGGAGTTACACAACCGATCCAGCACCGGATGGTGGGAAGGCACGAGCGGTGGGTCTTGCGGGAGCGGATGAGATGCAGGCAAGGTATGGGCAACACTATACGGTAGGGACATCGGCCTATCTGTTCGAGCGAGTGCACGGTACGAGTTTGGACTATTGTCATTCCGTAGGTATAAATGTGTGCCTGTGGTTTGAGATGACCAAAGAGGGGTTTCAGTTTGAAGAGAAGCTAATAGTGCGCTACGGGGAAGAAGCATGGCTTGGAGTTCAAACGATGGTGTTGAAGGCGAATGAACTGATCGATGTGTATTACCCAGAATGACCCAGTCCTATAGATAGATATGTGCAATCAAAATAGGATGACAACTGTGTAGCGAAAAAAGCTTACAAATTACCCATAAATACCGCATAATAAAGGATACGAGTAACCTCAAAATATGCTTGCTCTAACTCTGAACCTGTAGTAGTTCTGCAGTAGTTTGCTAGAGTCACGTGGTAGAAAAAGGCCACGAATGAGGTCTTGAATGATCCGAGAACACTTAACTTGATCAGGATCCTCTTCAACAGGGGAGCCGAGGACCCGTAGTCACAGCCCATAGGACTCTGACAGCCGCTCAGCCTACGTTCCATTAAACCCGCCATAGTTCGATATTCACATTCAGATCGAGATGATTGAAAAATCAAAGTAAATTAGTTTCCAACCACTTTTAATTACATTTTGATACAGCATCCTTAAGGAAAGGTATACGATTACAAATTTGTTATGATTGTTTAATGATTGTAATTAGAACTGATGTAATTGCATCAACCTAAAATAATGCCATCGAATCTGTATGTATAAATATGAGGATTGTTGATGCAAATTCTCTAATTACTGAAAGTGGTCATCGGAAGTTCACACCAGCGTAAATATGGCTTCTGGGAAAATTTTCCAACAGCTTTACATGCTGTGTATATCCTTTCTTGTCATACCCTGTACCATTTGTCTGCAGAATAACTCCTTACGACAATCGAGGTATGGTATCGGCTAGTTTGAGTTAACTCGTTTCAGAACAATAAACCCCTGACACGATAATTCATTTCAGTGATGTTGCCGATCCGAACTACGTCAACAATCACTTCCTGTCCTACGAAGAAACCAAAGACTTCATGGCACTTACGGTACAACGCTTCCCGGACCGAGCAAGCGTAGAAAAACTAGGCGAAACTGCGCTGGGACGTGACATCAACATGATGGTCATCAACCCGCACGCAGCGAAAACCGTCATCCTGATAGCGAACCTGCACGCCCGGGAATGGGCCACGATGACTTCCGCCATCTACATCATAACCGAGCTGGTACACAACGGAACCAACTATCCGGAGCTGAACGATATCCGATGGATGATTATGCCGATATCGAACCCGGATGGGTACGAGTACACCCGCGAGACCGATCGCTACTGGAGTAAGAATCGATCTCCACAGCCGAGTGGAACGTACGGTGTCGATTTGAACGGGAACTTTGCACACATGTGGGACAAGAATGATAAACCGAGCAATCCGGAAGATCGTACGTATCGTGGTCCGAGACCATTTTCCGAAGAGGAAACCGTTGCGATTAGCGCGCTGCTGGAAGAGCTGGCATTCGACACAATCCTGTACGTGGATATGCATTCGTTCGGCAACCATATCTATTACCCGTGGGGTTTCACACGTGAACCGACTCCGGATGCTGAGACGGCTAAAGCCGTGGCGTTTGCCGGAGCGGATGCAATTCGGGCAAAGTTTGAGG
The DNA here is from genome assembly GCA_002091835.1 of Anopheles maculatus. Lineage (NCBI taxonomy): Eukaryota > Metazoa > Arthropoda > Insecta > Diptera > Culicidae > Anopheles > Anopheles maculatus. The sequence goes on from KZ062375.1 coordinate 55,060, forward strand.
AATATTACACCGTCGGTACACCGTCCTCTTTGTACTATAATGTGTTTGGAAGCAGTCTGGACTACTGTCATGCGCTGGCGATAAATGCATGCGTATGGCTTGAGATGACCAACAGTGGGTTTACATTTAGCGAGGATATCATTGTGAATTACGGAGAAGAAGCTTGGGAAGGAATTCGGGCAATGGCAATCAAAGCGGATGAGTTGTCTCATCTGTATTAAGTCGTTTGACAGGCTGAGCTGATAAATATACAACGAAGCATTATTTAGCAAAACAGACCAAATAGTTGATTATCGTTGTACTTCTAATCTTTAAAATCACACGGCTCTTATACACCAGAGATTACAGTACTGATATGAGAGACGTTTTTTGCAGTGACTTTACTGACTTAGTTGACCAGTAGTTGGATAACCAAGACCCAAGACCAAGACCAAGAACCGAAATTCTAGACAGCAATTCACAGCAGACATTGTCATAACTTAATTTACTTATTTCTGTTCTTCCATTTCTATTCTTCTCTACAGCGATGAAAAACAAATCGACTTTGCCGAGCAGCTAGAATCGGTAGCGTACGTACTGTGTGGTGATGGAACGGTGACATATGATAAATTCTGCCAAATATGGCATGCCAAAGGGGTGAGTAATCAATGACATGGACTGGTAGCCGTCCGTTTCTGCACAGCACCTGACGACGTACCGCTTCAATTTCTCGTCAAACAGATTCTTGATAAGCTCTACCGACTAATCGACGTTGATTCCACCAACCTAGTATCGACGAATCAAATAATGGAGTTCATCTCGAACCTCACCAACTCGCGGTAAGTAACGATCACGTCAAACATTCTAACAGCTTTTCGATCGAATAATTAAACCTACCAGAGAGTTCCCGCTCATCCCGAACCACGCACACCGAGGAAATAACAGTCCGATACCGATGGATAATTAAATCCGTCACAACCATTCCGACACCTTCGCGCATATGAAAAGTGCGCCCTATTTCAATCACCGACACCGGGCGTGATTAGTTTTTCCCAAATGAGGCAGACAGCCGGCTTCGGTCGAGCCTTGATCAGGGAAAAAATCACACGACAGCTTGTCGCCCGGTACCCATCAATGTCGACGGCTCTTGGTCTAGTCGTTTCGGTAAAGGAGACGACGATGTTTTGCTCACTTTCTTCGGCCCCATTTAAGGGTATCGGAATCGGGGAAAACGGTAGATCTTAATCGTGCTGGAGCTTGGGCTAATGCAGCGCTATGAAAAACGAAAGACAAAGTCATGACCGCTCTATCCATCATTCGTTGATGCTTCGATGCACTGCAGTTTACAATGTGTTTTTTTGGTAAGAAAGAATCGCAGTGAAGGCATGGCTTCGTATCGTGCTTGACACCTCTGCTCGAAAGCTAAAGGTAGCAGATGCTTCATCTAAATCATTCTATTAAGAGGATCTCTGCACCACATCTCCTACCTTAATCAGCAGCGTAATCGATTTTACTTTACACTACTGCCTCATGAGGACGCTAGCTGTATCGACAGACATCAACCGAACCGGTTTCGTCGACTTATTCGATCCTGTTTGATCGTTTGCGATAAGATCATCTGATCGATACCGGTCGCATCTAACAACCGGCGAATCATGGCCGATCTTACCAATTTGATGGACAGCAAAATTACGGTAGCACCGATAGTGCCAAGCCCTGTCGATCGGGCTTGAAAGTGAAGAGTAGTTTACTACCAACTATCATGCACTCGACACAAACAGACACTTATCGAGAAACGTCTTGCCGATGCGTAGTGATGAAGTGAGCCCATTACGTGGCAAAATCCTGATCAGGAAGCCAAAAGCGGTAGCGATATTACACTGCATAAATTAAACACACTCGTTTGCTACATCCCAAACACATACACACACACACACACACACACACACACACACACACAACACTCAACGCATTCCTTCGGACACTATTAAACACGATCGCCGATCATCAGATGTAACGTTAACTGTCTCATCTATCCGTCGATATCGGCTAGCGGAGGAACATCTCTTCACTCGGCACCGGTACCGTTACGCACAATACAAACAAGATCCAATTAAAGTGACAGTAACTTGCCACTACTAGAGCGCACTCCACGCCATAACATCGAAACACTGGCCGGGCTTTGATTGACTATCGATCGCGTGGTTCGAACGAGAATGAATTTGTGATGCAGCTTTCGATATGGCGCTGATGTGTTAAATCAGGTGTACCATTTTCGGACTGTACTAGAACCAGTGGTCGTCAATCTGGTGAGTAACACAATGCGGTTAAATGACTCCTACTTTGTGCCCATTGTACATTGTACTTGATGATCTTCAGTAGTGGCAACTCTCCGTTATTAGGTGCCGCAATACATGACGAGCGACCTCATGTTGCTTATCCCGTCATGAATCTCATTACTTGCAAGCTGAAGTCCGATCGAAAACAATGTTAAATATGTATTGGCCACCACTGCATTAGTAGACCGATGATAGATGATGGGACAACGATCGATATGGCAAGAGTTTCGTTCATCAGCTGTGACTGCCGCAACGGTGACAGCATGCATTCACAAGATGATCGCGATCTGTTATCCTGATGTACGTGCTTGCAAGCAGGCCCGATATGTTGTTGTACAGCGGGCTGGACTTTCCACACTCATTCGCCGTCCATTGTAGCTGCCACATCTTGCTACAGCTATTCAATGCGTGCAAGAAAACAGACGCAGTGCGCAGTCCCATTCAGATGCTTTCGACACGATCCTTTCAGCTGTTTCGCTTAACCATTCACCGGGCCCGCATGATCCACCATGTGCTGTCCCAGCCAACGCCACGCGTACTCACCACCTGCAGCATAGGCTCGATGTGTGGTGGTAGCTTTCGGGACGAGACCTCTAGCGCAAATGGATACATTTTACCGATTGACAAATCGTAAATCATGCGCACCCGCGGTTGCGAACTGACTGCGTACCCTCATACACTCGCGTACGTTTGCGCACCGGAGCACACCGGGACCGCCGAACCAGCTTCACGAAACGGTTCATAAATTATGTCGCGAAAAAGTAATAAAATAAATGGAATGAAAGAACCAGATGAGGAGCCTCTTTTAGTCCGGGATCGTAAGCCGTTCAGCTAATCAGCAACTGATCGGTTTCTACTGCTGCTGCTGCTGCTGCTGCCACATATTCGGTGGCTTCCTGCGCTCTTCCCTACTCCGAGGTCCTCTAGCGAACGAACGAGCTGAAACGAGAGAGAATTTCACGCACCCAATCTTCTGCCGATGGGGGAAGTTATTGATAAATAGCTCGCGAGTGCATGATTTATCGATTGCCAGCACTTGCGTGAATGTTAACAAGTATATTAGAAAAAATAAAAGCCTAGCGTTTGCTTTTATTTTCACGTCCCGAGACCCTGGCGGTGACGGTGGTGGCGACCATATCGACCTATTGAATAGCGGGGAAAACATAATTTACGAGCAGAGAAAAAAACGGGGGCATTTGAAATGGTTGCAGACAGATGAACAACACGGTGGCAACGCAATGAGCACGGAATTAGACACCTCGAGGCAGCAAGCAAACCAACCTCACAACGCTACCGAGCAGCGTTCCCGAACCGAAAAGATGCAATCCAGAAGCATGCCAAAGCAAATGATTCATCAGCTTACGGAACACACAACCCCCGTATAATGGGGTCCGCTCAGGGTGCAGGTCGTAATTTCTGATCAATGCGAAAAATAGCTTCCATACAGAGAGCTGCACATTCGAAATGAGTTTGCCGTGCGTGCATTCTTCCTGAATCCAACGCGGACTCGAAGAACTCGGGAGGTTCGTGCTGCATTCACATAAAGTTGTTTATTGCTGGTTTGCACCGAGCCGATTTGTGGCGTCGTGGGAAAGCCGTTTGGTTTTCATGATGATGCGTGATTATGGTAAATAATTAATATGTATTGACTTTATTCTGCCGGATGTGTGTGTGCAGCTACCGCTTTTTCTGCTTCTGCAAAATCCAACGTGCCCTTTCTGCGATTTCACCATATGACATTGGCGCTTTTTTGGGAAAGCGTGTAAACTGGAGCACTACGTACAGAGTTCCAATGCGTTGTAGCCACACATTGATTGTGTCCCAAACATTCGGGACAAAGTCGTCTACGTAGTGCCACTTAACACTTGAAGCTGGGGACACGAACCAGCTGTTGATCGTTTGCCAAAAAGACTTTCGCTCTAGCAATTCGTGACTAACTTTGACAAACTGCACAAAACACTCCATCATACCACCAACAACAACAAACAACCTCCCAATTGTTTGGTTTGTTTACTTTGACAACAATCGGGCGAAAATAGCGAACCAAGACCAAAACACACCGAATAATGGTAGCCTAACGGACCGCCGCATTTTGCCGCTGAAGTAGATAATTTTCCTTCAGTTTTCTTCACGACACGATCGCCGAGAAGTGCCAAGTCACGAACCAGGAAAACGTTGTTGATCATCATCACAATAAAGACAAACATTCAATATTCTTTCTCTTGGTCGCGTGGATCGCGCGATCGTGTGGTGATAGATTAGATTTCGCGACGAATTTCGTAGAGAAATCACGGTACTCGGTACACGACCGTCCGTGTCAATCGTGGCCCATTGATCGAGAAATCTGTATCGCGTGACCTGCGCCCTCTGTCTCTTGAGGAATCCGTTTACGTTAAATCCCCCCGGTCAATCATGACGGCTCGGTTAGCTTACTGCGGGCCGAAGGTGGACGACCACGGAGATCGTCGCAGTAGCCGGTGGAATGATTTATTTCTCGCACTATCTCGTGGATCCTTATTTGATCGTGCACGTGCATCCACTGCGGAGATGGATGAGATGCGAGAAAAAAACGAACCTGCGAATATTGTACCAAAGGCTGCAGCGTACATATGGCTAATCAAGATTTATAGTGTGTCGGGAAGCGGTGTGGACACACTGGAGCGTGTGATAGATGTCCGGCATGGGTCCAGCTGTCCAGCGTAGCCATGCTGCACGCCGATGGGGAATGCCAAGCGATTTGTCAACGGGGGAGATCGGTAAACGATCGCTTTCCACTACTGCTGGAAGCATCCATTTCTTGTAAATGATGTTACACACGACTGTTAGAGTATCATTCAACAGTCATGTGTGTTTTTGTTTCATCTTTAAAAGCCTTCCCAACAAAATGAAGTCTCTTGTTTACTACAAGTTCCATCAACAACGTCTGGTGATCGGTTCACGACACACACGCACACACACATCAACGGACGTTCGTCCTTGGCCAACATGACCGTTACGATTTTGTGCTGGCCGCGTGTAGATGCGTGTAGGTTCCCTATCTGGCTGTCATTTGCCCCGAAGCCATCAACGTCAACAACTACCCTTGTTTCGGTTTTTTTTTTTGGGGAAATTCTTCCACCTTAACGCCAGCACCCCAATTCGGGCCGAAGTAATCACGTTTTCGGGAGGCCCAAAGAAAGCCAATTAACCATTTTTTCCCCCCGATGATTCACAGCCGCGCTTTAAGGTTATCATAGGCGCGTGTGCACTTCTCAAGGTTGATATACCATTCCTTCGAATTCGCTCACAGTTGCGATCGATTATCGGTGAAGCCCGAGTCCCGAGCGTTTACCATGTATGGTACTGGAACTGAGCAAACTTTAACACTTGTCTTCCAACCGGCCAAAAGCTTTACGGTCTTTCTCAGTTTTCTGCATTGCCTTTTGTTGGCAAATGAACGCTTGCAATGGAGGAAAACAATAGACAACTGCGCCGCGGTCTCGATTGATGAAGTGTAAATTGATCTCTTAAAAAGGGGTTTTTTGAGATGAAACCCACCCCTTCACGTCAAACGTGGTGTCACGAAGACAACAGATGTCAATTAATTGTTTGCTGAAGACATAATTAATACCGCTGTTATCGGTTGTGGAGGATCGTCACATTTAATTGATAATGGAAAACGTTTTTTAGGCTTCAATAGAACAAAAGAGTTTCTTAAGAGAGTGACTTGGTAAAATCAACTTCAATCAACCAAAAGAAGATCGAAAAAGTCACCCATCTAAAGAGTCACGAGTATTACCAAAATTGGTCCACATAACCTTTTCCCGCTGACGATGACGATGACAGGTGGGATGGAACAACCATAATCCATATTCCGCAAGGTGATGCGTTGCTTTGTTTTAGTTTTGTCACACGGGGACACCACGCTCGTACTCGATCGGTCACGCGCAAATAAAGAAGCTCCAGCGATTTTCAGTTTAATTGATGCACTTTAGCAGAGATCCAAACGCACAGCATTACTAATTATCTGGCTTTGAAGCGGTAAAGGCCAAGGCTACATAGCGAGCATCCAAAACATTGTACCAACATGCTAGGCTTACGAGAAATACCTTTCCTTCCCACTTTCCAGCCCAAGAACGGGGTTCGACAAATCTTCCCTGGAGCGGTTGGAACAACTGTTCATTAAAACGGTCGGCAACGAGAAGGAGATACGCCGGGAGGAGTTTAAGAAAATTGTTACCTCCAAAAACGTAAGTACCGACCCTGGCCCGGGTCTGTCTCCACCTGGAGCAGAAATCAAACCTATCAATCCAAATTACCTCCGCAATCATTTCCACGTATACACGTATCATTTCCAATTCCGCAATTCACACAGCCATTCTTCACCGAGCGTGTGTTCCAAATCTTCGACAAGGACAACTCCGGTTCCATCTCGCTGCAGGTAGGTGATCGATCGACGGGTGACATTTCGTGTTGCCGAAACCACTCATTTGCTGCCCCTTTAATTCTTCCGTTATGCTCTCGCTCCGCCAACAGGAATTCATCGATGCCATCCACCAGTTTGCCGGACAGTCGCCAGAGGACAAAATTAAGTTCCTCTTCAAAGTGTATGATTTAGACGGTACGGACGGAAAAAAACACATTCCGATTGATTTATCCTCCCTAATTGGGCGAATCGATAATTAATAGACTGTTCGGAGCTTACAGTTCTGTGGCAAACAACAACAACAACACGACAGTCAAGCGCTATACTTAAGCACAGTCCCGCAATCGATTTAAACGATTGCTACAGGAAACGGGGAACGGGGCGATTTGGTTGCGAGCTCCATCCGAATAGTTTGCACATAATCGCCAGCGGCTTAAAATTGGTTTCACTTGCTTTAACGCCTTCGAACAGATGAAAGCTTCCTGAGGCCTGTTTTTTTTTTGCGCTCGATTGACCACCGACCTCACGCAACACGAACCCTTGACAGCTCACGTCAACGTTTTCTTTTTGTGTTGGCCGGATTTCTCTATAGCCGTGTAACCGCACACCGAGCTTCCGTGCGTACATCTATCATCGTACGTAACGGCGCACATGACCACACAATGTACACACGGCATTCATGGAACAATCGAACTTTTCACTTGCGCCGGCCGCCGACGGTCATGGAATGTTTCACTCGAGCAACTGTCAATCTGGTGTCAAATATTCGAGCAATAATCTTCTCCACGGCCGCTCCCGTCTACTTAGGCCGGGCGGCTTAGACCATGAATGAAAGCATTTGTCAAGCGTGCACAAACACACACACACACGGACATTCGACCGCAACACAGTGCCTCCACGAAGCATTCCACACCGATCGAGACGCCGAATCGTGACAGAAACATGAGGATCACGTACGAAACACTAGCCGCTCGATAAGCATCTCGATCGGTGGTCTCATTATCTGCTTTATGGCTACATTACTGGCGCACCGTGCTGGTTGCGGAGACGCAAATTAATGGCGACTTGATTCTAAAGCCCACGAACTGAAGCTCTGGCACATGCCACCCCTGTCCCACAAACTCTAGCTAGTAGCTCTCATACATTTGGTTCATTTTTTGTGTTTCTGTTACATGTTGGGAATCTATCTGGTGGTAACAACGCACCAACGCACCAGGTGACGGACTGATTCAACACCGTGAGCTACAGCACGTCATGCGGGCGTGCATGGAAGAAAACGGAATGCGATTCTCCGAGGATCAGGTTGGTACACGATTTTTTTTTCTTCTTCTCCTTCCACTTGTCCCCAATGCACTCGGGACACTCGGGGGCAGGTTATGTTTTCGTTTTGGTGTCTGCAGGAACAAGCTTAGAAGCGGCCTGATAGCATTGGATGTCCACCCGCTCGCTGTGTAATGCTGTGCCACCACAACCAAGCGAAGCTATCGCAACAGGTGAAGCCCAGCACGAGAGACGGACGGAGTAATTTATAGCAGTCACCGTGGAACATGTATCACATGGCAGGACTTCAAAATCAAATGCAACGGTCTCGCAACATCAAAGTCGCGAATGTTTATCAAGCGCAGACTCGCGTCTTTCCCGTCTTGCTGCGTTGCTTGAACTCGTCGCGCAGCGCAGTACATTCATCATAAGCGACGGTTTGTGGTCTTGGGAGATCCGGAGATATCTTGTACGCCGTTTTTTTTTGTGTGTGTATATTGTTGTTTATCAATCGCAGCAAAAAGTGGGCGAGATGAATGCGCATTTCATTAAAATACGAACCGGTGCTACGGCCTCCTTCCATGCGACTTATTACTTTGTACCGGGGGTTTGTAGCGTTTCCATCTTCGTTGCTGTCATATTTCGTTCAGCGTGATATCTCCCTTAGAGTTCGTACGAGTGTCGAGTATCGTATTGGAGCGTGTGGCTAAAATGTATAAAAAAGAATTAGCAGAAATATTAGCGATTTTAGTACGCCGAGCGGTTTTAGTACAGAGCCTCTATTTATCCAGAGCACAACTTCAAATTAAAATGCACCGAATGCTTCGTGACTTGCAGTGGACGCACAGCTGATGAAGTAATTTCCCCTAATGCCACATCCCGCGAGACTCCATTCTCAATCAGACCGTCCCAATCTCTCCCGCTGAGCTTTTACTTAAGACGTATGGACAATTTGTCCCTGCCGCCCTGTCCACTGCCGTCGACTCCGCGCATTGAAGACCCTCTAATGGTGCCCGTAAACGGTTGTGCTATTGCATATCACTCTCCAATCTGCCCGGCGTCTACTCTCCCTATACTCTCCCCCCAATGTGTCCTTCGATGTGTGAGCGCACGCATAAATTATGCTTTCAATTTTTCAAACCTAATTAATTATCCCGACCTGTTGTCCCGGGGAATCGTGCCGATCCCGAACGTTGGTGGAAGCTCGTCTAAAGTCGGTCCCTGCGCAGACTGGTGCACGGTTGGGTGCCCATTCGTTGTGCTCCTTTTTTCACCGGATCGTGCGATTTAATTGATCGATCTCAATTGTCGATCAATGATCGAGGCTGGAGCGAATGAATTCATTGGATTCATTAGCATTTGATGATTATTTGAGTAATCTGGTGGCGCGCCTGATGAATAGTGAATCGAAACCGTGCTAAATTAGATACAATTACCGGTGCTTTTAGGTCCTTCTCGTCCATAAGCCACGACGTGCGTGCAAATAAAAAAGGGAATAATCAGAGAACGGGATTCGAGCGTCGTTCCGAGCGGAAGTGTGTGTGTGTGTCGTGAACAGTGATAAATTATTTATATATCTCCACCACCGTACTTAATCTAATTTCCTCGGGTAGAAATGGTTTTTATACTCGATTGTTTCTACCACTTTTTCTTGCACAACAAAACGACTGCTGCATTAAAACATAAGGAAAGACTTTTTGTTTCTACCTATCCATTTCAGGCGAAGTAGTCTGTCTTTCTTAAGGTTTATTACTGCCTCGATTGGGCTGGATGTATCTTGCAAGCCCAGCACCAGGGCCACCACTGACGGTTAACCGCACCGTCCACCGGGAACCAGTTCCTGTTATTGTGGTGGCTTTTTAATTAAATTATAAAGCTAGATTTAAAAAAACATCATCAGCTTCTGTTCCTTTTCTTTTACTTATCTAGCAACGAGCGAAGGCGATGATAAAAAGGTAAATAAATAATGAAACAGTGCATCGTTTACGAGACAAACTGTGGACCCGTTTCCTGCACCGAGCTGTCAAACTATTAACGGACGATATCCGGTGCAGACGTTGTCACTTGACTTGGTTTTCGTCAGTGGACGTCGCTACGTGTGAGGTGTCCCGTACTGGGGACAGTTTAATGTGTGGCTTTGATACACGGAAGCCGACAAAGTTAGTGTGCAGACTCGATTAGGTGTAATCATATGTCGATACGATACTTCTATTTGCACCTTTTTTGTTTAGAGTTAAGTGGGCCGATCCCGGCGGTACTGCAATACCGGGCCAACCCGTGGAGGTAGTGGAGCAAGCCCCGAGTCTAACCTCCGCCTTCCAAAAATCAGTTTAACATTTGTTGTCTTCCAATGGAAGAGCTATCAGATGTTAAGCTGATAAGAACAGATACTACACTTTGATCTTAGCCTTTAGGCCGAGAAGCGATACCTGAGGATGGAATTTCCTCGGCCTAGGACCTGTCGGACGACGTGTTGCTCTAGCGATGTATAACGAACGGTCGTCCTTTTGGTTCCCTTTAGAAAAGAAGGATAGAATGCGAAAGGGAATACCCGTAAAAGAGATATGTGCAGCATCCGAGCAATAATTCTCACACAGGTAGCACACACGCACCCTCTTTTTCGCAGGTACTGCCGGTTGGATTAAAGTACAGTGCGGAGCAATATTTGTGCAGCACAAATAATTATAGTTACGGATTATGTACCAAGGGATCACTAGCTTAACTAGATAATTGAGTAAAAAAATTTGTCATATTTTGTCAATCAAAAACTTGAGAACTCTTCCTTCAAATTTATACCTAGAGAACATTTTTTTTAGAAGTCTGTCCGTAGAGCATTTTGATAAGAAGTTCAAGATAGACCTTGTGATCAAGACCGAGGAAGTATTCTCGAGTATGATTTTGTGTTGACCAAGGTCTTGGTCAACGATGTGCTGCTCTGAAGATTTTTAACATACGTTCGTCTGCTTGGTCCCCTTGAACAAAGAAGATAGAAAGTGATTTTAGCTGCATCTGTACATATAATCGACTCTTATCAGTTAACCCTCACTTCAAATCTGAAGGATTAATAATATAATCCTGTCGCTGTAGATCTTTTAAGTGTCCATTGACAGATATTTTTCTCTACAGCAAGTAGATTTAGGTTTTTGTTTAGAGTTAAGTGGGCCGATCCCGGCGGTACTGCAATACCGGGCCAACCCGTGGAGGTAGTGGAGCAAGCCCCGAGCCTAACCTCCGCCTTCCAAAAATCAGTTTAACATTTGTTGTCTTCCAATGGAAGAGCTATCAGATGTTAAGCTGATAAGAACAGATACTACACTTTGATCTTAGCCTTTAGGCCGAGAAGCGATACCTGAGGATGGAATTTCCTCGGCCTAGGTCCTGTCGGACGCCGTGTTGCTCTAGCGATGTATAACGAACGATCGTCCTTTCGGTCCTCGTTGGAAGAGAAGGATAGAATGCGAAAGGGAATAACCAATGCGATTGTCACGCAGGTAGCGCACACGCACTCTCTTCTTCGCAGGCTCTTTTGTTCGGGTTAAAGTACAGTGCAGTGCAACATTTAGGTAGCAGAAATAATAATAATTTGAGATAACTATTAGTCAAATAAGAAGACATTCAAGATTTAAGCAATTAAACAACATCAATCCCTTTCCAATAAATATTAGCTTAATAGCTCACGGGGATGTGCACACCAAACTTTATCCTTCTATATCATTAGTAACGACGCTAGGGTTAATAAAACTTATGGCAAAAATAAATCATTTGCATTGCCCTGTCTCCGTTACCGAAAAGCTTAACATCAACGGTCAGCAGCGGGTGATCCGGAGCACACCGTTCAGCAGTAGTAGTCGTCGTCGTAGTTCAGCATGATTAATGATTTTCTCTTAATACACTGTCAGACCATTTTTGGGCCTGTCGCTCGCCGTACAACAATGGATCACACACACACACACAAACTCGTCTCCCGAATACAAAACCCGCCAGAGTCAATGAATACGCACCGCCATCACCTGTTGAAGCGCAGGTTAATTCGGTTAGCAGTGAAACCATCCTGACCAGCAGGAAGGAGGTCAGTTACGGTCCGGCCAACACAACATCAAAAACAGCAAAAAATAATAACCGTTCGCTTCTTCTCCTCCTCATCCCATCCCACCACCTGTCTTTTGAGATGAGTTGCAGAAAAGTTTGCAGATTTCTCGTGCCGGATTAGCGACTCGCTCCAATCCGTCAAACCCGGTCAGGTTATACCCGATCTAGCGCGAAATGGTTTGGTAATTCGCACCTAGCTGCAAACTGCTGTGTGACAAACACACGCACTTTCACTCTCTCTCTCTTGCCGCCCGTAAGAAACCAGACCGAAACGGGTCCCCCACTAGGGGCACTAGGCGACGGCGAACACACGGACAATCGCGCTCTAATTTGTTTCATAATTTTGTAATGGAATAAATTATCATTAAAAGTACTATTGCTAACAAATCGCAGTCGCCGGCAGTAAAAGCACAGCACAGCTGTCGGAATGTAAGGGAGCGTAAGCGGGACAGGTTGGTTCACACACGGAGCAGGGAATCGGGAACCGGTCATCACTCTGTCCGGATGTCTGGGCCGGAGGGAAAGCCATTAGTCAGCGTTGAAGATTAATTTACGCGCGAATCTGTGCGTGCCCGGTAGAGGTATGAGCGGCTCATTAGCGGCTAGGAAACCGACTTTTTCCCAGTTCTGGCAGGTTGTGTAAGTTGCGCCCGAGAAGAAGGATGGACCCGTGTCCGTCCACGCTCTGTATTCTACCACACCTTCGAATCAACCGGCAGGCACCTCCAAATGGCACCCTCCAGTGTTGGAGCAGCAGTTGGATGTGGATCTTCATAAATTGCCTTTAATTATTGCTAATTATTTTGCCCCCAACGCCCGTCATTTCGATCGTAAGTGACATTAATGCGGCGGATGCTTCTGCCTCTTCTCTTGTTCGCAGATCGAGGATCTTACCATGGCCATGTTTGAGGATGCGGACAAGTATAATCGCGGTGCCATTACGTACGAGGCGCTCAAAAATCAGCTCGAAAAGCATGGCGGTTTGCTGGAGAACCTGAGCATAAGGTACGATCGGCTCACCCCAAGGGCTAAAATTTTCAACTTCACTCACCGCCCGTGTGCCTTTTGTTTTATCCCGTTTGTTTACGATAACAGCATCGATCGATGGTTGGTTCCCCTGCCACAGGACGACACGAAGAAGAAGCGCAAGAAAAAGCCCTTGCCTCATCAGCTGACGGCACCGTACATCAAGAACAACTACGTGTATCTGTCCTTTCTGACCATCTTTACGCTGATCAACGTGGGACTGTTTGTTTCGCGTGCCATTCAGTACCGAAACTCCAATGGATTCGTCATAATGGCGCGTGCTTGTGGTAAGTGTCGGCGGCAAACGTATCCACCCAGGATTAAGCTTTATCAGATTATCACTTACCCCTTGGCGTTTTGCACATCTCACAGGGCAATGTCTCAACTTTAACTGTGCCTTCATACTGGTGCTGATGTTGCGCCAGTGCATCACATTCCTGAGGACACGCGGATTTACCGCCTTTCTGCCGCTCGATCAACACATCTATCTGCACAAACTGACCGGCATGCTGGTGGCCATCTTCAGCTTGGTCCACACGATTATGCACCTGTTTAACTTCAGTAAGTACACCCACTGTAGCGTTGGGACCGTAATCGAAACGTCACACACGAGATCGCACAGAGGACAACGACAACACGAGAAACCGATCGAACTGACGTTCACACAACTCTCACTGCACAAAGAGAAGAGCGCGAGAGAGAGAAAGAGAGAGAGAGACAAAACGAAGGAATGGAATGATTTCTGTATTCCTTATAGTGATTCGATTTCGTGATGAAATTATTATTCCCCTTTTTTATAACCATTACCATTAGCAGCAGCATCAGTGTGTTGTGTTCCCCTTCAGGGCGGAATCGTAATCATGGCTTTATGGCTTTATTTTACGGCAAAACGTACCACGGAAAGAAGAGGTGCCCCATTTCATGCATCCCAATCGTTCATTTCCTTGCCAAAAAAGAAAAAAAAACCCGAGAGGAAGTCATAAAATGCGCCACAGTGCACAGACTCACCGAGGTCCACCCCAGGTGCATGGAGACGAAGGCCCTGAATGCACTTTTATATTGCCCGAGCCCAAGAGCACACTGATCGTGTGGTGGGATAAAAGTTTTTAAAACACAGACGGAACGGAAAGCACAATCACGATCGATATCATAAATTATACTTTTATAACTCAATTTAGTGAGGTTTTGCTTCGTTTTGTTTGCAGTCGGATTTGTTGTTTTGTTTTAACCTTTGCAGTATCGTAAATGGTTACGCTTGTATAGTCTATCTGAGATACTTAACTAATCTGTATTATATTTCTTTGCAAAATTTGTAGATTTGTCCTTTTCTTTTGTTTTATAATTCTTGCCTAAGTAGTGTACAAAAAACTTGTAAACTATAATTCACTCCTTTAGTAATGTTTGTATATAGTTGTAAAACCTTCCACATTCCTTTTAGATGTACCTTCTTTTCTTTAAACGCACTACATTGTAGCCTCACTCGATTTAATCTCTCAACCTCCGGCGTAATCTTAACTTGGCCTCTTAGGCTTTTTTCCCTTATCACAAGCACCTCCGGTCAAACCGGCACCCAAGCCTGTTCACCTGTCTATAATCGATGAAATATCAGCCGACCGACCGACCGACCGATCCTCGATCATGTAGCCCTTGAGGGGACTGCAATCTAATTGCCACCGTAAGCCGCAACGGTCCGCTCGCTTGCCGCGTAGAATTTGTCTCGTTAAAAATTAATTTACCTCACTAACTCTCCAGCTGACCGGTACACGGCATCCGGTACCGTTTCCCGTCTTTACATTGTATCATAAAGCTCTGGGGCTCCAAAGGCTCCGACGACTGCTGTCTGACAACCCACTACACTAATATGACTATCGGCACTTGTAACGATACAATCTAAACGCACTCACACGCACACATTAATCCCTAATCTTTCTTCTTTGTATTTATCTTTCCATTCCAAATCAAACTATCGCAACCACCAACAACAATCCCAATTCGTCCCCCCGCTCCTTGGCTCTCCTTTGCCGGTACTTGTGCCCGCGTCTATGTAAATATACAGCCACGATCGTTGTGAACGATCCGGTAATCAACGCCAACAACTACACCACGGCCGAGTGGCTGTTTACGGCCCGGCCCGGCCTGTTCGGATTGATTGGAGGCTGTGCCAATCCGACCGGTATTGTGCTGGTGGTGATCCTGCTGATCATGTTCATCTGCTCGCAGCCGTTCGTTCGACGTGGTGGCAGCTTCGAAGTATATTACATTCGACGCTTAGTGTCGCTTAGATTTTCGCTAGAATAGATGTTGCTTGTGTGATCGTGCCCCTCCTTCTCACGTTTAATCTTTTCTTTTGCGAAACGCTCAACTCCTCTGTAGGTGTTCTATTGGACGCATCTGCTGTACGTCCCGTTCTGGATATTGGTGCTTTTCCATGGGCCCAACTTTTGGAAGTGGTTCATCGTACCCGGGCTCATCTATCTGATCGAGCGAACCATAAGGTAGGTACAGCGAGAAGATGCGCTCTCCTGTCCCAAACGGTTCTAATCTCGCTTGCCTCTCCCTAACGCACACTGTCACCGTTCCCAAAGATTAGTCTGGATGCGCACCGAGCACGGCAAGACGTACATCTCGTCCGGGCTGCTACTCCCATCCAAGGTAACGCATCTCGTCATCAAGCGCCCGCTACACTTCTGCTTCCGTCCGGGAGACTACGTTTTCGTCAACATTCCCGCGATCGCTCAGTACGAGTGGCATCCGTTCACGCTGAGCAGTGCCCCGGAACAGGAAGACTACATTTGGCTACACATTCGCGGTGTCGGCGAGTGGACCAACCGGCTCCACAACTTCTTCGAGCGCGAACAGGAACGTTTGCACAACGGCGAGATCCCGGCGCTGGTAGCTGGAAGTTCTGGATCGGGTACGGTGTCGGCAGTGGATGCTTCCACCACCGGTGGTACGGTTGATGTGGTGCAGGAGAAGCTAAAAGCAACTCCTGCTGGAACGATTCACAAAAGTTCTAGCTTCGAATCGGCTCTCAACAAAGCGAAACCGGTAGGACCTGTAGGACCTATGCCCCGGACGGGCGATGCGACAACTCCAGCCGGTATTATGAAGCAAAGACATCCGCCAGGCACCTCGAAGCTTGCCATGGAAGGTTATAGTGCCCCGTCCCCGATCACAACCTCCACCGGGCAGCCTAAATTCGAGCGGCAAATGTCGGAAAATCGAGCACTGAAGAAGATACAGGCAACGCTGCAGAGGACCTTCTCCAGGCGCGATCAGCTCATTCCACGATCGAGTGGCGCTGGTGGAGTGGGTGGCATATCGAACGAAGGATTCTCCGGTGATGGAATTGACGGTGGACCAGACGGTTCGGGGGTAGGATCTGAGCTGAAGGACGCGAAGCGTAAGGTCACACCGGAGCAAAGCCTGCACAAGTTGATCTTCCAACAAAAGGTGCCACTGGAGAAATCGCTCTCGATGCCGGACATGCAGAACAAGTTCAAGAAACGGGAGCGTATGATGGTGTAAGTAGAGGAAGTGTTGCAGTTTAACATATGTCTGACTTTGCCTCTCTTTCTCTCTCTCCCAAACAGACTTCGGGAATACATGCGCTCGGAATCGGAACGTTCGTTCGATGAGGTTCAAATCCGCAAGGCACGGCTTCAATCGCTCGGACTGGCCTACCTAAGCCCGCAGAATAAATCGCTTGCTCAAAGCTTCCGCTACATGCGCAACAAACCGACGATCATTGCGTTCAAGACACCGAGCCTGGAAAACTGTGAGCCACGTGACTCAACCAATTCGATCGTCGTGTCACCCGGTGTCTTCACGCAGAAGGATGCTGAGGAAGGTCGTACGGCCGGATCCGCACCATCGGGCACGGGCACATCGGTAGTCGCGATAGGAGCAGGATCTTCCCAGGGCGCGATCGTAGCGGCTGGTACTGGAGCACCTGGCACGAGGCCAGTTAACTACCCCGTTGGTAAACCGCTAGAAATCTACATCGATGGACCGTACGGAGCACCCTCGAGTCATATCTTCCAGGCACAGCATGCAGTGTTGATTGCAACCGGCATCGGTGTAACACCGTTCGCTTCAATCCTGCAGTCGATCATGCATCGTTACTGGAAGGCTCGCCACTGTTGTCCACGCTGTTCCTACGAATGGTCGAGCGAAATTCCACCAACGATCATGAACCTGCGTAAGGTGGATTTCTTCTGGATCAATCGAGATCAACAATCGTTCGAATGGTTCGTTAATCTCCTGTCCCAGCTCGAGATCGAACAGGCAGAGCTGGGAGGCGCAATGGAACGCTTCCTCGAGATGCACATGTACATTACCAGTGCGCTTCAAAAAACGGACATGAAAGCGGTCGGCCTACAGCTCGCGCTGGATCTCCTGCACGAGAAGGAAAAGCGAGATCCGAGATCCCGGCGCTGGTAGCTGGAAGTTCTGGATCGGGTACGGTGTCGGCAGTGGATGCTTCCACCACCGGTGGTACGGTTGATGTGGTGCAGGAGAAGCTAAAAGCAACTCCTGCTGGAACGATTCACAAAAGTTCTAGCTTCGAATCGGCTCTCAACAAAGCGAAACCGGTAGGACCTGTAGGACCTATGCCCCGGACGGGCGATGCGACAACTCCAGCCGGTATTATGAAGCAAAGACATCCGCCAGGCACCTCGAAGCTTGCCATGGAAGGTTATAGTGCCCCGTCCCCGATCACAACCTCCACCGGGCAGCCTAAATTCGAGCGGCAAATGTCGGAAAATCGAGCACTGAAGAAGATACAGGCAACGCTGCAGAGGACCTTCTCCAGGCGCGATCAGCTCATTCCACGATCGAGTGGCGCTGGTGGAGTGGGTGGCATATCGAACGAAGGATTCTCCGGTGATGGAATTGACGGTGGACCAGACGGTTCGGGGGTAGGATCTGAGCTGAAGGACGCGAAGCGTAAGGTCACACCGGAGCAAAGCCTGCACAAGTTGATCTTCCAACAAAAGGTGCCACTGGAGAAATCGCTCTCGATGCCGGACATGCAGAACAAGTTCAAGAAACGGGAGCGTATGATGGTGTAAGTAGAGGAAGTGTTGCAGTTTAACATATGTCTGACTTTGCCTCTCTTTCTCTCTCTCCCAAACAGACTTCGGGAATACATGCGCTCGGAATCGGAACGTTCGTTCGATGAGGTTCAAATCCGCAAGGCACGGCTTCAATCGCTCGGACTGGCCTACCTAAGCCCGCAGAATAAATCGCTTGCTCAAAGCTTCCGCTACATGCGCAACAAACCGACGATCATTGCGTTCAAGACACCGAGCCTGGAAAACTGTGAGCCACGTGACTCAACCAATTCGATCGTCGTGTCACCCGGTGTCTTCACGCAGAAGGATGCTGAGGAAGGTCGTACGGCCGGATCCGCACCATCGGGCACGGGCACATCGGTAGTCGCGATAGGAGCAGGATCTTCCCAGGGCGCGATCGTAGCGGCTGGTACTGGAGCACCTGGCACGAGGCCAGTTAACTACCCCGTTGGTAAACCGCTAGAAATCTACATCGATGGACCGTACGGAGCACCCTCGAGTCATATCTTCCAGGCACAGCATGCAGTGTTGATTGCAACCGGCATCGGTGTAACACCGTTCGCTTCAATCCTGCAGTCGATCATGCATCGTTACTGGAAGGCTCGCCACTGTTGTCCACGCTGTTCCTACGAATGGTCGAGCGAAATTCCACCAACGATCATGAACCTGCGTAAGGTGGATTTCTTCTGGATCAATCGAGATCAACAATCGTTCGAATGGTTCGTTAATCTCCTGTCCCAGCTCGAGATCGAACAGGCAGAGCTGGGAGGCGCAATGGAACGCTTCCTCGAGATGCACATGTACATTACCAGTGCGCTTCAAAAAACGGACATGAAAGCGGTCGGCCTACAGCTCGCGCTGGATCTCCTGCACGAGAAGGAAAAGCGAGATCTGATCACCGGGCTCAAGACGCGCACGAACGCCGGCCGACCCAACTGGGACAAAGTGTTCAAACAAATTCAGGATCAGAAAAAGGGCAAGGTGACGGTGTTTTACTGTGGACCGCCGCAACTTGCCAAAACCCTGCGCTACAAATGCGACCAGTTTGGGTTCCAGTTCCGCAAGGAAGTGTTCTAAGTTGTTATACGGCTCTAGCTGTCCGCTATATCTCGAAGCATGTGTTTCTTTTCGATACGAATATTATTTAATTTATCGTTTTATGTTAATGTTTTCGTCGACCCCGCGTGAGGTCCGATTGTTCTTGTTTTTGAAAGCTCATTCCCGAGTGTTAATTTATTATTAGAGTGCGTAATTGAACACAACAAACAATATTTTTTTGTAGTCATGTAAATGTGCACAATTTACGAACAACACTGCCAACACTTTTAGGATCGATACAAGTCCACCCAGCTATATTTATTTTACTAGACGTAGCGAATCAATAAAGCCGCAAGGCATGAATGGAGCTATTTTTGGTAGCATTCAGCTCTGCTTTAAATCAAATCCGAAATAGGAGCACAGGATATTCACGCCATGGGCTGGTAGATTCATCGAAATTTAAAACTACTTACGACACCGAGCAATAGATGGCGCTAGTCGCCAACCAATGTGGTTGCACAATTCCGCCACCAGACATGCAAATAAGTAAAAAAAATGTAGATAATATGATGCTACTTACCGTATTTCGAATATTATCAGCCTTTAAACGTGTTTTCTTCTCAATTGTTTTCGTTTGTTTTGTTTATTACACTACACACTATGCATTAGCATAACCTTCCCACAAAAGGGCAAGCACATCTCCTCCTTTAGCTCTGTGCCGACGTAGGATACTTTTTCAGCACCTTGTTCAATTGCTTGTAGTTCAGGTCCTTCCCAGCCACCAGCACACCCTTGCTGGACGTTTCCTTTTTGGCCATTTTTTTGTCCAGATACACCTTGTAGCACCGCTGGAAGGTGCCTACCTCCTTGGCGCACAAGCTCTCATTAAAATCGTGCGTTTTGAGACAGGAAAAGAGCACAGCCATCTCCTGCAAACAGGCGACATCGCTCGTTTTGTCTGTTTTGCCACTGACATGGCTTTTCAGGCGCAGTGGTAACACCTCCTGAAACGGTACGTCCGCTTCGTTCTGTGGTTTACGGGATCGCAACAGCACACTGGCCATACGCATTTTGTGGGATTTGGGTATGCGAATCTGCGCGCACGAAGAACTGAAAAGGTAAAATAACATTAAAATAAGCATAGCACAAAGCTGTGCGTTGAGAAATACCTAATAGAGCGAGCAACACTGAGCGAGAACTCCCGTGCCGGGCTAAACGTAAACAAACCACCGTGTTAGATAATTTGACAGCTTCCAAAGATGATCCCATTTGGAGAACTGAACACAGGCAGTTGTAAACTGTTGTCGCATGCTCACAAAACTGTCATTTTGGCAGTGGAAAAGCGAAACAAACAATACCAATACCAACAGTAGATAAACAAATTCTCCAACCGCCCTGGTTTTGCGATAAAACCCGGAATAAGAAATAGTTTATGCTAAAGTTTATTAAAATGTGCTATGTTTCGGCTATGAAAGTGTTTCGCACGTTTCAATTGTAGCCCTTTTGTGTTATATGCAATAGTTTATCTAGCTAATGAAAATTACTGAACCTGCTTCCGAGAGCAAGATAACAACGAATCAAAAAATGAAACTGGCATTAAGTATAGGAGTGGCCGCAGCGGTACGCTTTCTGCTGATGAACTCTCGTTACTCGCAAGGGATACAGAACCGGGTGGAAGTATCCACGCCGATTAACGCATGGAAACGAGGTAAGTGATTGATAACTCTCCTCAAAAAACAAAACACCGGCCTGACTTCTGTGTTTCCTGTTCCATAGTCGAGGAAGGTGCATATCTATACGCGAATGGAGTCAATCCGTACGATGGGGACGTGTATCATAAAAATCCCATTATACTGCACGCTTCCCGCTGGCTGTTAGATAATGTCCCAAGTGCCATACCATCGCTTTTCATCGTGTTGGACGTGCTCACCGGAATGCTACTACTACTCGCCGCGCGTGTATTCATCCGCGAAATGTACGAGAAACAGCGGAAAGAAAAGGATACGTACGCGAAAGACACGGAGGAGCTTCATCTGGTGGAGACCGATCTGCACACGGTACCGATGTCCGTTGGCTTTGCTTACCTGTTCAATCCGTACACGATTCTAAACTGTGTCGGACAGACGACGACCGTGTGGAGTAACTTCTTGCTGGCCGCGTTCCTGTACGGGCTATCGCGTCGTCAGCGACTGTTAAGCTTTCTGGCGCTTGCACTCGAAACGCAAATTAATCTGTATCCGTTTGTGTTACTCGCACCGGGAGCACTCCACATCGCCAATCAGCAAGCTGGTAGCAGGTTCAGCAGTATAGCGAGCAGTTGCGTGTTATATTTAGGCTTATTTTTAGGAGTTAATTACTTCGGCAGCTTCCTGATGGGAGGTGACTGGAGTTTCCTCGATGCTACGTATGGCTTCATGTAAGATTGTGGACAAAGTCTCCAAATTGTCCAATAATTTTGTAAATCGTATTTATTTTCCCTATCCGTAGCATCAACTGTCGCAGCTTGCAGCCAAACATAGGACTGTTCTGGTACTTCTTCACCGAAATGTTCGACCACTTCCGGACGCTGTTCCTGTACTCGTTCCAGATAAATGCCACCCTGCTATATCTGTTTCCACTTACGTTCAAACTGCACAAGGAACCGATCATGCTGGCCACAATGCTTATCGGGCTCGCTGCTGTATTTCGTTCGTATCCGTGTGTTGGCGATGTTAGCTTCTATCTCGCCCTCATTCCGCTATGGAAATCGATCTCCATGTGTAAGGAAAAAGTGTACGAAATGGCAATTTTACATATAATTAACGCGTCCTGTCCTGTACACTTTTTTGTGACTTTCTTACAGTCATGAAGAACAATTTCATCGTGGGAGCAACGATGCTGGTCACGAGTGTGCTGGCCCCAACCGTGTGGCATCTGTGGATCTACAACAATTCAGCAAACGCCAACTTTTACTTCGGTGTGACGTTAATCTTCTGCACCGCTCAGGTAATGACGATCTTTTTGCATCCCTTCAAAGCAAAACGGAATTTATAATGTAAATCATTCCCTCATCGTTTAGATTTTCCTCATAACCGATCTGTTCTTTGGATACATTAAGCGAGAGTTCTGCCTAAAGCACGGCATCCAAGTGTTGGTAGACGGTAAAGAGGCCCGCATTACGTTGGAGTATTAGAAGGAAAACAAAGGTCACAAAACCGGTGCGTTTTGTTAGCGTGTGCAGAGTTGCTGGTAAAGAAAGCTTAGAACAAAACGAAAGAGAATAAATTAATTAAAAGCATTACTTTCAAACACAGAAAACGACGCACAGTTCAGTGGTTTTTTTGATCACAAATCTTATTTATTGTTTCCAATAAAAGCCATTTGCATTTTTCACAGTTTTATAGATTTTTTTGTCGTCCCTTCTTCGTGTTTGTTCGTGAATTTTCTTATTCCTTTTTTTCTCTTTCTCTCGCTCACTCTCGCTCCCGTTCGCTTGCGCCACCGTGCTTTTTTGTTTGTTCATCACCACACAAATCCGCTCAATTTCGGCAATAATTTAATCGATATATAAATAAGTTAATAGTCATTTTGTAGCAGTGTGTGTCTGTTTTTGTTCCGCCCATGGGGTTACGACCCCACTCGAAGTTCCTGTGCACACACCCACAACACCACTTTTTCACGTGTTTTTTCATCGCTTTTTTCACACCACTTTTTCATTTACTCCTCGTTTTCCCCGTTTTCTCGTTAAACTTCCTTCCTTCGTTGGCAAAAGTTCTTCCGACTTATTATGTGAGGTTATTTTTGTTCTAACTTCGGCAAAACAACACAACAGAAAAACTAAATCCTTCTCCAACATTATGAATGTTCTGCCCGCGCGTGTTGAGTAGTGCGTCTGGCAGGTCTTTTGATTCAAGAAGATCCTGAAGTTTGTTACCTGTTTCAATAACTCCAATAAAGATCGTGTCTAACACATAAAGCTGGCTCACAGTTTTTAAAACTTTTAAGGAGTTGGATGCCGTCATGAAAGATATCAACAATATGGAGATATTCGCAATGCTCCAGCAGTAGGAAGTTACTGTCTTTGGGTAAGGGCTAATATGTAAAGGCGTGCTGGAGGGAGCTGCTGCTGCTGCTGCTGGGAAGAACCCGCAGGATGAGCTCAAAATTTTACTCTTTCCTTTGCAGATTTCAAAATCTTACTCTTTCCTTTGCAGAGCAAACAACATCACAAAGATGATGTGTCCTAAGCAACAGAGAATGTGACTGCAATACAGGCCTTATGCTCTTGTAGTACTTATTGAAAAAAATAAGCTGCTTGACAATGATCACTCCTCTGTACGATCCCACAAGGTTAAGAGTTCCAAGTCTACGTAAGAGAGACTCGATAAAGCAGAGACAATCCTCGGTCTTTCGGGTGGCCCTATGTAGCGCCTGAATGAAAACAAAACAGGAAAGTCCTGGATCAGAGTATTTCAAAAGAGCTCATATAGCTTTACCCTTGGGCGGCCCGGTGGTAGATGCGACAGCGGCGCCGGTCTTCACACGGCAGGAAGGGGGTTCAAGTCTCATCTGGGCCGTTCCCCCATAGTGAGGACTGACTATCCAACTATGCGCTAACAATAAGTCTAGTAAGCCAGAAATGACAGGCATGATCTTAAGAGGTCGTTAGGCCAAGAAAGAAGAAGAAGCTTTACCCTTCTTCAATGTTAACCGTAGATGCATGATCAAGGTCATACAATTACAAGCATCCATTCCATCCTGGTTGTCCTTTTCACATAGAATTCTGTAAAATTTTCTCGGAACGATCTCTTCTCTCGTAACAAAAACCTCCGCTAGGGTCCAGGAGCAAAACAAACCCTTCTTTATGACCCCTTTTTTCGGCGATGAGCCAGAAACATTTGCTTTATGATCACAACTTTACTAACAACAAGGGGGAAAATCCTACACACACGCAGGGCAACACACAGGATACACATCAAAATATACAAGGCCGTTTTGCACAAAATCAACAAATTCCCCGTTCGTTCGCATATTTGGCTTTGCCCTTGTGGTTCAAAAGTCTTGTCTTGTTGGTACTTTTAACGAGCATACAAGCAATCACTCACAACATCTCACGATCCGTCGTCCGTGGTGCTTTAGTTTAGAGATCATCGTCTTTTTTTGTTATCGGACAAACAAATAATTCCCCGTTGCGTTAAAACTACCTCCGTGTGTGTGTGTGTGTGTGCGTATTCATCCGTACCACACACACACACACACCCATGTCACGTATCGTTTCATCCACATCTCATCAGTCCTTTCTATTCATCGATTTAATCGATTCGTCCACACGCTCCATTTTGTGTTGCTCATCACCATCAGGCAGTTCTTCTCCGTGTTTCTCCACGGTAAATATTATGAAAAATAATTTCGAGATTATCATAAAACGATAATCCACTCTCCTTCTTCCGCGTTCGACTGCTGTTACTGTCTCCTTCTGTTACACAGAACCTTCTTCACGTACCATCATCAACAAGGCGCGCTACTACTCCTCCTGATTATAATAGTCTCATCGTCTTCGCAAGGACACAACGCCGAATGTCCTGTGTTTCGCGGATTCACCTTCAGCAAACAAATAAACACGCCCGTCCCTAACGCGTGCGTGCGTGTGTGGGTCTCTCTCTCGTTTGCTTCCTTTCGGGACCACACACCACACCACGGCACATTTTTTCTTCGTGTAAAAGTGACTGGTTAGTATTTTTGTGTGTTTAAATTCAGGTTCATATTGTTGTTTGCCTTCTGCCTGCTTCGAACTTATATTCTTCCATTGG
This sequence comes from Anopheles maculatus, assembly GCA_002091835.1. Taxonomy (NCBI): domain Eukaryota; kingdom Metazoa; phylum Arthropoda; class Insecta; order Diptera; family Culicidae; genus Anopheles; species Anopheles maculatus. The sequence continues at coordinate 80,063 of KZ062375.1, forward strand.
CTCATCACTTCCATAACGTCGATCTTCAACGAAATTGCTTTTATGTCCTGTTGCGCTCACCGATCTTCTTTACTCTACCACACCATTTTCCCATTTCGCGTACGGTGTAGAGAGGGTCCTGATCACATATGTTAATGTTGTGAAGAATATACGAGCTAGGTGTGTCTCCTTCCCTATGCGTTCGTCGTTCTTCCGTTTGGGCAGTTTTCACATCGTCTTCTCTATGGACTCTTTTCCCCGTTTCCATTTGTTGCTTTTTTAACTGAATACAAGGGTAAATCCTTCCACTATTAACGAGTGTCCGTCGTCTTTGTTGCTTCCATCCAGCACCGCACTGCTAATTGTACTACAATGGCTGCTTTCGCAATACATCTTTCCCTTTCCGGACGGGCTGCTCTAAAATACGAAGGATGGGAGAAGATAGGATATAAAACAATCTTTTCATGTGCCCGGGGAGAATTCGAAACACGATCCAGAACACTTCTTCGCTGACTCGGCGACTTCAGCGAAAACTAGCCAAACACTTCCATTTCGAGGATCGTTACAACATCCTTCCTCAGCGGGTTTACAATAAACAAACAACTCGCCAACAGGCTTCGGCCTCTCACTAGTCAAACTGCTGGGTTTTCATCAATATCTCGTTCTTCCTTTCGTGCTGTTTTTTATCACAGTTCCAAAAGCAGAATGCATTTGCAAGTCGATGCAAACAAAAAAGAGTTTTCCTCTCCTAGAGTGAGTGGCAGGTGACGACTAACGATCTCCTTCTCGGCTATAGGACCTCACGTCTTTCGGTAGGTTCCTTACCAGTCGTAGTAGATTCCTCATAATCGCAGCTTCATCTCTGCCAGGAGTCCTCGTGTGTAAGCTTCTCGTCATTTAAAGGACCTCTCCTCTACCAAGAGATCTTGTGTTCAAAGCGGACTCGCGTCAATCTACCAATAAATAAACCTTCTTCTTGTCAAAGAGACGGTATACATCGTCATATCGTCAGAATCATGTTCCCCGCTAATGTAAAAATTAGGTAACTCAACCAACAAACCCTGGCCACGAAGAACCAGATGAGGAAGTGTTGTTGAAGCTTACTTTCTGCTCCTACAAATATTTCATTTTTGCATTCTCTTCCGAACGAAACGTCGTGTATGGAGTGAAAACGATATCAACGATTACGCGTACTTCCCTTCTACGTGTGTGTGTGCGTGTGGGGGGTAAAAGTTGGTCGTCTACGGCGGTTCCTTCTACCCTACTACACAACTACTGTAACACCATTACACACCACTTGCGTACACATGCTTTTAATAAGTTTTGTACGATGATTTGCTTCCTTTAAAACATATACTAGCCCGCCGCCTTCATTATCTCTGTTATCATCTCCCTCCGAATGCCGTTCTTCTCATGTACTGTATTATCTTCTTCTATCCTTAACTTTTTTTTATACGTTTTTGTTGTATTTTCATCATTATGTATTCTTTTATGTGACTGTGTTTGTCTGTTTTTTCTTGCTCATTAGAGTTATATTTATGTGTTTTTTTGTAGACGTTCATCGACACTAATAAAACAGGCTGATACCTATACAGAGAGAGGGAGGGATAGTAGCATCAGCTTTCATTTACTTGTTGGGGGGGTGTATTTTTTTAGCTTGCCTGTTGTTTATCGACACACCATTATCAGCGGAAAATAGTGTGTGTCTGTGTTGGTGTGTGGGAGATATTTTTATTAAATGCTGAGCCACGGCTTTGTTTTTACAGATGTGAAGATGAAGACTTTTCACACAGAGTGTTCGTTCTACAATAATGGGAAGGTTTTGTTAAGATGCTGCATGTGTGCGGTGAAAAATCGTCAACCAAAACCACGACACTTGTTTTGTAAACACACACGCACACATTATTCTACAGTTGCTCTCAAACATGGCTGCTAATAATAATGGTTGTTGATACAGCTGAGACGCGTGTGTTTTACACATATACGGCGGAGGAATAGATAGTGTCTGCTTGTGATTACACACATCTCATAGTACATACATACAGCTATATAAAAAGGAAAAAATTAAAAGCGACGCACCGAGTGCGGACATCAGTATAAATAAAAACGCTCGTCTTACACAAAACAAATCGCTTCTTTCCGAAAACCACTCACCCATCCACAAATCCACAATACAACACAACGCCACCGATCGACCACCGATCGACCACCGACCGTCATGATTTTCTCCATCTTTTCTTCCATACCACACACCATCTCAACGCAACAGGTTTGTGCGCCACACACCGGACATCAAAAGCAACAGATACATACAAGGTGTGTTTTTTTGTTTGTTTCGTGTTAGGATTACTTTTTTTTTGTTTGTTTTTCGCCAGCTTTCACAATAATTCAAATTAACCACTATTACAAAATTCTTCAATTTTCCTCGTTTTTTCTCCAATCTTCTCCTGCTTGCTGCTGTTTGCTGCTTACTACTACACACACCCACTCTCTCCCTCTAACTTTGACAGTCTTTCGCTATTTCTTGCATTGCAGGATGCTCACGCAGGGATGCAGCAGCAAAACGGTCATCGGGTATGCTTTAGAAGGGCATACTACTTCCGCTTCCGACCGCACACCCGCGACCCATTAACTCATCAAATGTGAGGGAACAACAGCTCGCGTTTGTCCCTCGCATTTCTTCTGTCTGCCGCCGTCCGTACTTGCTACCACTAACCGTCGCGTACTGTTGCATTAGAGAGGTTCGCCTTTCCTGTGTTTTACATTAGATAAGGATCCCTACATACCATCTTTCTATGCTGCAGTTCTTCGCCGCCTTGCACACTAAAAAGAAACGTGGCATACAACAGACAAATGACCAAATTTAACGCATCTTCCTACTCCCGGTGTCCGCGCGTCTCATCGTCCCCCCCAGTTACCAGCGCTGAGAGCTGTACTACCGCATCTAACAAATGTGGACACCTGCCTCTGAATCATACATATACTAGCCGCAAGTTAGTGAGTTTTGTTTTGTTTAAATGATTTAATTTAAGCCTCTCGAATCGACCGCTCGTGTGTGTGTGTGTGTGTGTTGTGTGCCTATTGAAAACACAGGCAATATATAACGAAGAAGTTCCTTGGAGCGCGAACTTCAAAAAGGGGGACCACCACCACAACCTCTCTGCCAGAGAAAAAAGTAGCAAATCATCGAGATATAACCCTAAAATAATCTCTCCTCTCTCTCTCTCTTTTCAACCCAGTCACTCTCACTCACTCTCTTTTCTCCGGCCGAACCAGTGTAAAGCTAATACATTTTGTCGTGATCCTTGCGACGAGGGTTAATACAACTTAGAGAGAGAGAGAATTGGGAGGTGTGAGGACGTCTTCATCTGCTCCTTACTGGTGTTGTACACACACACACACACGCACGCAATAGAGGTTAGGTTTGCTTGTTTGTTTGTTGTTTGCCATCATTTCCGTTTCCTTCAAACACAAAACACACTAAACAAGCGTGTGTTTGCTGCTGCTGCTCTTTCGTTTTCTTTTTTGAGAGTGTGTATAATATAATGCGCATATTTTGTTGTTTTTACTGTGTTTTGTGTGTATTCATTTTTCTTTTTCCGTTTTTTTTTCTTCTTTTAATCAATAATATTTAAGGATAGTGTTTTTTTTTGTTGTTTTGTTTATAATAAATGAAGTTTCGGTTGTTTACTCTTTCTGTCGTGTTCTTTCTCTTCTCTCGCCTTCAAGCTTCTATACTTTCCGCTACATTCCTACACACACGCAATCCTCCCCGTGCTGTGCTCGCGGGCTCCTCTCTCCCTATAATAATGTGACCACAATTCATTCATTCGTACATGTTTCTTCGCATCATCGTCGTCGCATCAGAGAGCGCACCACCACACACGCGGGTGTTGTCATAGAAAGGGAATACAATTGTGTACGTGTACTCCCTTCTTTTGGCCTCGGTTTAGAGCTTGAATCGAGGCTTGCTAGCCGATATGGCGGCAGCAGCACACGCCGCACCACCAACCACTCCAGCAGTCCCGCCAGCCGCACCGATCGGTGGAACGACCGTACCGACACCGTACGGCGAATGGCCGATCAGTGCTGCAGCGGCCGATGAAGCCGTCGCGGAGTTGTAGTAGTTTTCCTGGAGCACGTAACCGGTCGCGGGTGCACCCGCGCCTCCACCACCAGCCCCCCCTGTTGCCGTTTTGAGAATGGTCGACTTGGTCGTTTCGGCAAAGGTTAGCTGCTGCTGTTGCTGCTGCTGGGGATGCGGATGGGCCGCATAGTGCTGGTGGGGAGGAGGAGGACCGGCTTGCTGTGGCTGCTGCTGTTGCGGATGATGGTGGTTCTGTTGCTGCTGCTGGTGGGCGGCCGCAATGTTATGCAGATGGGGCGGCCCGTGGGGCATGCTGTGCAGTGGTGGCCCGGCCGACGCCGCCGGATGATGCGCATGATGAGGATGATGATGATGATGGTGTGGTGGTGGCGCCGGCGGAGGCTGCTGCTGCTGCTGCTGCTGTTGATGGTGGTTCATCTGCGACTGTTGCTGCTGCATGTGCTGCTGCTGCTGCTGCTGGTGATGATGGTGATGTTGCTGCGGCTGATGCGGAGATGATGATGCATTCGCAGCTACGGCTGTCGTAGAGGAGGAGGAGGACTGATGTGGCAAGCGGAAATACGCCGCAGTGTTGTTGTTACTGCCACACCACGACGAGTAACCCGACTTCTAATCCCGACCCTTGTTCTCTGTGCAGTCGCGACTCAAGTGGCCGATCTTGCCACAGCTGTAGCACGACTTGTCACCGGACGGACAGTTGCGCGAGATGTGGCCACTCTTGTTGCAGTTATAGCACGACACATTCATGTCGCGGTCGCTCTTCTCCGGGCAGTTGCGGGCCAGATGGCCACTCTGGTTGCAGTTGTAGCAACACGAATCATCCGGCGACAGGCTGCAGTCGCGTGCGATATGGCCACTGCCTGGAATGCGAATTGAATGTACATAGCTTATTTAGTATAGGAAGGATGAAAGGTGATTGTCTAAATTTTAAAAACGAATTTTATTAAAAGGAGTTCATTGGTCCCTGCAGCACACACTATTGCGCTTTGCTGGGGGTTTCCACTGCTTCTAATCGAAGTATTTACAACATCATGCGCTTATCAGTAGTGTGTATACACCGTCCTCATAAGAAAAGAGGCCCTCGACTTGCGGACTTGCGTGTGCAAAAATAATCAGCTCCTTTCTTATCGCAAAGTATGGCTGCTTCTGATTATAGAAACAAACCGTAAAATGTTAGTTTTATACTATACTGATAACCCCCCACTCATGCATGATGGTACTCTTAGGGGAGTGAGTGTGCTCATAAATGGTGTTGCTTTTAGCAGAATTCAAGAGTACCTGTGCTGCTGCCACATTACAGATCCTTATAAATGTTAGGCCTTCAAATTAATTAAAATCCCCCAACATGTAACGCCAAAATATGCTCTTCCGCATTTGGAAAATCCTCCACTGAAAATGCTCACAGGCAGAAGAAAATTCCCACACAAACACTAACGGACAAGACAGCAGTAGCAGTGGCGTTCGTGTTGTGCTGCTTTTTCTTGCATGGCGCGCATGTACGCCACACAACTACATCATTGCTCTCGCATCATCATCATCATCGTCATTACCGCCCACATCGACTTTTCACACTGGGGGGCACAGGCACACCGACCGGCCAACCGAACGAGAAAGTAGTTGTTACCAACCAAAACGAACATGATTACTGTGATGAAAAGGTACAAACAAAAAAAAGGTGCAAGAAAGACGTGCCGGTAGATGATTGATTAAATTGCATCGATTAATTTCAGGTTTAATCTCGCTCTGGTAGAGGGAGCTACACAAAAAGCTTTTGCGGAGAGAGAAAACTTCGCCAAAAGGAAAATTTAAACTGGAGCTTCCTCTTTTCCCATTCTACACCACCGTCATCATCGTCTCTTAGTAGGAATCCGGTTCAAATGCGAAAAAAAAAACATGTTTGCGTATGCATGCATAATCAATGCGCCATTGATCATTTCCACTTCGCAGCCGAGTGCGCGCATCAAGGGGGAAACTGCCGAGGGAACAGAGAGAACACAAGTGAAGGAAGATGAGAAAGAAACAGTATCTACACCGCGCGGCAGCTGTAATTTTCTGCTCGAAAGCGATGAAAAACCCGTGTAGGTAAAAGACAAACTGAAAAAAAACGACAGAAATGGGAAAAAGGTGGCCAACCAGTACGTGCACGTATGTGTGTGTGTGACGACGACGGCGTACACGATTACGTTGCTAAGGCAGTCAATGAGAACGGATAAAAAGAGTACCACCGGCGTAATTAGAATAGACCTTGAAAAAAAGAATAGAAGCACAAAGTTTTAGCTCGTGTGACGGGGTCTATGACTACCACAAAACGCTACAATTTTATAAATTACGTTGCTTTTTTATTGATTATAATATTCCTCTTCTTTCGGTACAACAACCTCAGTAGCTCTTATTTCCCGCATGCCAGATCCCGGCAAGTTGGCATAATGTTCGTAGTAAGAAAGGAAGTAAAATATTCTGAGCAAAGGTAAAGGTAAAGGGATATCCCACCATACTGAGTAAACAGAATCGCCAAAATGGACAGTGGTGTAAAAATAACACCGCCAGCAAAAAAGCTATCACGAAGAAGTAAATGCAAACGACGCAATATAATTTTGCTGCAAAAAAAATCACATTTTCATAATAGCGGGCACACAGCACACGAGGCACAGAGAAGAGAATGCGATGATGATGGTGGTGATCGCAGTAGCGCAGCAGCTGCCGCCATTGGAATCGTTCACCAATACACGTTTCCCAACAAGAACATAACACCATTTTCGTGTTTCATCCCACTCGCGCTTGGCTGTGTGTGCGTGTCGTCCAAATGGCAGCGCGATCTGGCGATAGCATTTGTGAGACACACGCATACACCGCACACCGGCGAACGCAATAATTTAGGTGCAGCCGGCTGCCGGTACCCGTTGCGTGTGTGTGTGTGTGCTCAACATGGAATAGCCGGAAAACCAGTTATGAAAGACATGTTACCTTCAAGAAAATCTACGAAAACTACAAACTCTGTCTCCGGAAGGAAAAATCATGAAACCACATGGAGCGACCGAAGATTGCAGTGCCGCATCACCGTGTAATGGACACACGCACACACACACACATATATGAATGGTATAGCCGCCACGCACGCCGCGCGCACACGTTTTGGCGGTGTTGGCGCTGCTGCCGGTACTTTTTTGCCTACGTCAAAGACAACGTTGACAGGCAGCGCGCAACATAACCAACAAAATGTGTATCTCCTATCCATCCAATAGGAAATGTCGCTTTTCAATTAGATTTTTTCTGTTTCTACTAACTTATACTTACAACTAAAACAAAAGATTATAAATGATCGAAAAAAACATAACCTTACAATATCTAATTGTACTCACCGTTGCACCGGTAGCACCGGTCCAGGTCTTCCTTGCAGTCTCGTGCGAAGTGTCCCATCTGGTTACACTTGTAGCACTTCTCCCGCCGGCCAAAGTCACGACGGTCACGCGGTCCGCCGACTCCGCGGCCACCGCCGCCACCAACATTCTGGCAGTCGCGAGCAAAGTGACCGGGACGGTCACACTTGAAGCAAGTGTTTGTCGTCATCATCTTGGCGGCCTTTTTTGTGTTCTGGATGTACTCGCAGAAAAGAAAATTCACAGTAGGCTGTGGGTGTTGTGTGGCTGGCTCACGCGCTCGGGGTTTCTCTTCCTTTTCTCTCTCTCTCCTTCGCTCCTTCGCTACCAAACACCAAAACTATCTTTGGCGTACAGGGCTGGCCTCTCAACTTCTTACTCTTTCGCACACTCTGCGGAATAAAAATTAGGTACACCATTTTTGGTTTGTTTGTTGGAAGATGATAATGCTCGCTGCTGCTAGACGGCGGCACGAAGATATGTGGTGTTTTTTTTTTGTTCTGGTTACACGGTGAGCCGAACGTGCCCGACGAATGAAAGATCAGGAAACAGGAACCGGGTTGGACGGAATCAGTTTGAGGGACCTTAAGATACACACATACACACGCACACAAACACAGACGCGGCGCTGTACGGAGACTTCCTTAACTATCATGTTCGGGAAACAAATGGAGGTCCTCCGCATCATTATTGGGTGAGCCGAACGTGCCCGACGAATGAAAGATCAGGAAACAGGAACCGGGTTGGACGGAATCAGTTTGAGGGACCTTAAGATACACACATACACACGCACACAAACACAGACGCGGCGCTGTACGGAGACTTCCTTAACTATCATGTTCGGGAAACAAATGGAGGTCCTCCGCATCATTATTGAGGTTGCTGCGTGCAGTTGTGCTTGCCCCGTAGTTAACCGCGAGGAAGAATAGAAAAATTCGTACCGATGCAAACTCCAAGATGTCGTCCGTCAATCGCGTAGCCCTTTTTACTCTCTTGCTCTCTTTGTCTTTCTCTCTCGTTCCCTCTCCCTCTCTCGCACACACACACATGAACACCCTTGCTTCCTTCTCTCTACTAGCGATATCTCATCATTAACTCGAATATACGAAATAAGCGATTTTTTT
>KZ062375.1:95963-106150 GCA_002091835.1 Anopheles maculatus
GACATGTTACCTTCAAGAAAATCTACGAAAACTACAAACTCTGTCTCCGGAAGGAAAACTCATGAAACCACATGGAGCAACCGAAGATTGCAGTGCCGCATCACCGTGTAATGGACACACGCACACACACACACATATATGAATGGTATAGCCGCCACGCACGCCGCGCGCACACGTTTTGACGGTGTTGGCGCTGCTGCCGGTACTTTTTTGCCTACGTCAAAGACAACGTTGACAGGCAGCGCGCAACATAACCAACAAAATGTGTATCTGCTATCCATCCAATAGGAAATGTCGCTTTTCAATTAGATGTTTTTTGTTTCTACTATTAACTTATACTTACAACTAAAACAAAAGATTATAAATGATCGAAAAAAACATAACCTTACAATATCTAATTGTACTCACCGTTGCACCGGTAGCACCGGTCCAGGTCTTCCTTGCAGTCTCGTGCGAAGTGTCCCATCTGGTTACACTTGTAGCACTTCTCCCGCCGGCCAAAGTCACGACGGTCACGCGGTCCGCCGACTCCGCGGCCACCGCCGCCACCAACATTCTGGCAGTCGCGAGCAAAGTGACCGGGACGGTCACACTTGAAGCAAGTGTTTGTCGTCATCATCTTGGCGGCCTTTTTTGTGTTCTGGATGTACTCGCAGAAAAGAAAATTCACAGTAGGCTGTGGGTGTTGTGTGGCTGGCTCACGCGCTCGGGGTTTCTCTTCCTTTTCTCTCTCTCTCCTTCGCTCCTTCGCTACCAAACACCAAAACTATCTTTGGCGTACAGGGCTGGCCTCTCAACTTCTTACTCTTTCGCACACTCTGCGGAATAAAAATTAGGTACACCATTTTTGGTTTGTTTGTTGGAAGATGATAATGCTCGCTGCTGCTAGACGGCGGCACGAAGATATGTGGTGTTTTTTTTTTGTTCTGGTTACACGGTGAGCCGAACGTGCCCGACGAATGAAAGATCAGGAAACAGGAACCGGGTTGGACGGAATCAGTTTGAGGGACCTTAAGATACACACATACACACGCACACAAACACAGACGCGGCGCTGTACGGAGACTTCCTTAACTATCATGTTCGGGAAACAAATGGAGGTCCTCCGCATCATTATTGAGGTTGCTGCGTGCAGTTGTGCTTGCCCCGTAGTTAACCGCGAGGAAGAATAGAAAAATTCGTACCGATGCAAACTCCAAGATGTCGTCCGTCAATCGCGTAGCCCTTTTTACTCTCTTGCTCTCTTTGTCTTTCTCTCTCGTTCCCTCTCCCTCTCTCGCACACACACACATGAACACCCTTGCTTCCTTCTCTCTACTAGCGATATCTCATCATTAACTCGAATATACGAAATAAGCGATTTTTTTTGTATCTTCCTGGCAGCATCCTTCTTCGGGGAATAGGACTACGTTATGCATTTTTTGTCTATTGGCATTGTGGCACATCATCTCGTGCGGATGTGTGTGTACTTGTGTCTCGTGTGTCCGCAGTTGCCTCGTTTTCCACGGAAGTCCAGCAGTGTGCGCGATACTCAGGTTGGCGTTGTGTGGTGTGTGCCCGGAATCGAAAGTTGCTGGCGCTACTACACGCGCAATTGCTGCCGTAAAGCTACTACACACAGGCGAAGGTTTTGCAACGAAGAAACCCATGACCTTCACGCCACACACACAACGGAACTCTCCATTATACCGGGGGGGGGCTGGTTGGTTGCTTGCTTTTTCCTCGGCCAACTGCGATTAGAACAATGTCACCTTCTCTTTCTCTCCCTCACTCTGACTTCACACACACACACACCCCTTCCCATTCCTCCTCAACTCTACCCTCTCTCCACCTCTCTTCCGTCACCCTCTCCTTTCTTCCTCACAACCTCTTCTCACTCTATCTCATCATCCATCGGCAATTGAACAAATTTCCTCCTCGACCGAGAAATGCGTAATACCACGGACGATGTGTGGCCACATCGGTGTTCTCTTATCCTGTGCTTTGGCCGTGTGGGTACACACGGGGCTTCTTTTACATTGCTCCCCCCCGGTGGTGGTAGGTAGACTGGTCGCCATTGCGCCAACCAGCGCCCGGTTTTCGAAGATAGAGGGCGCGCGCACAGTGCAAAATGCATGCCGCCGCTGCCGCTGCAAGAAATGTGGCACCGAGAAAAATGACTTCCGGATATGTACGGGCCCTCCGTATGCGTGCGTGTGTGTGTGCACGCGCTAATCGAATACCGTTTTTCATCGAGATCGGGGGGCCTACTTTTCGCCATGAACCGACATCAGAGGAACAATTTTTCACGCGTGGTCTTGTGCCTGCATCTGCGTTGGTGTGTAGTTATAGTTAGCAATGGGAGCCCCGTCCTATGGATCGATTTTTCATCGTTCACACCAAGCGAGCCCCAACCAAGCAGGGACTGTTTCCCCGTCCTCTTATCGTCGCGGGGAAGGAATCATTTAGAAAACCTTTTACAATGGATTTCGCGTTTTTTTTTTTTTTTCGTTCATTCGTTCGTTCACGGAGGTTTCGCACCCAGAATTAATACCACGTCCCACTCCTCATTCATACCTTCGACTCCTCTCGCTCAAACACCGGGCACTTCTCTTCTCTCCTCCAGGATCAGGGAAAAACCACACTTTCAAAAAAGAATTTACTTCTTTCCCACGAAACACCACGGTACACACCAACTCTTCTGACTCGACTGCTACGACTGCTCCACTCGCTTTGATCGCAACCGTTTCCCAGTGCAGCACACTCTAGCGGGGCTTGCAATAGACGATAGGACGGCGTGTGCAGAATTTTCACGGAAGCGCTTTTGAGTCTAGTCGTCGTTGGGCTGTTGGTCGATGTTTGACGTGCGCGACGACGGCGAATGGTACCGGCGGTGCGGTGATTCATATCGTTCGTTCTCGCTCGCGCGCCTACCATTGGAAGTGAGATGGACGGAGGTTGCGCCACTGTTTCCGTCTCGAAGTGAGATTTCCAACTGACTCTCGTAGTCACGGTGCACAATGAAACACGCACCGCGGTGGCTATCGAAACGGTTTGGAATGTCAGGGATATTAAACTGCCTGCTGTACTGTTCGTGGTGATATCCTGTTCTGGAGCTTTGCAATCGAATTGTGCTTGTCTCAGGCATTGCAGGTTAGTGTTTGTTTTATAGAAAGGGTCAATATGTTGGTTTTGTGAGGAATATAGTAAATATAAGCTAAAATGCGACCAAACCATTGATTTTTACAAACGGGAGCAATACGTAGTGTGGTCATATTCACCACATTTATTCACCATACCGATAGATGAAACGTTTCAGCTGGTCAAAAACAGAATATCCGAAAAAGAAATAAAAAAGCATTTTTTTCTCAATAATATGCTCACAAGAATGTACCCAAAGCGTAGCCGATTAATGAATTGCACCACGAAATTGCATAAACCAGCTTTTATCAGTATTTGGAAGATAAACAACTCGCATTCCATAGTGTGGTGTACTTTCGGATCGCGCGTCTGAAACATTTCAACCATCGTTTCAATTTGGCCGTTATTGAATCTGGCGCATGTGAATTATTTCACGCAAAAAGCAACACAACACTCCCATTTTATATTCCAACGATGTTTTATTTCTGGATGCTGGATGTTTTTTTTTTGCTTTTGGTTTCCACAAATATAAAAATAATCCTCATACTCTGGGGGTTATACAAAGATGATAACAGAAACGAAGTACAGAGACATACAACATACAATGTGGTTTTTTGTTATGTTTTGCCGTATCAAACATGATATTTTTTACGCACCGTTTGTTATCAGAATGTGGCATTTGTGTATGTGTGTGGGTGTGTTTGTATAGTGTACAGTTTTCTATTGCTTTTACATATGCGCACTATATACCGTGGTTAGAATTGAATACGCCACCAGCGGTTATCGCTGTACAGAAGTGGGTCTTGAAGAAAGTAAAAATGTAACGTAACAACGTGTAAATGATACAACTAACGAAGAGGATGATATTGTACATTCTTACTAGTTAACAAGTAAACGATTCCGCCCTCTCTAGTGAAGTTGTGCCTAGCGTTTTGGGTTTGTGCTTCAATGTTGGCCACTAGTCGACTGAAGGAGCATTTTGCTATAAAATCAATACATCCTCTCGATCAGTCACGATCACACCACAGGTAGTGGGCAATGGATTGTGTGTTTGTGTATGAGTGTGTGTTCTGCCTTCCAGTACAATTCAACAGGTGTGGGAAGGATCCGTACTAGTGATGGGCGCTCGGAATCGGAACTACCTGGTTCCGATTCCATAGCTGGAACCGGATCCGGAACCGATTCCGGAGCCGGGTGCGGAACCGATTCCGAATCCGGATGCAGTGGCGGATTAAACGGTACACGGACTGAGCGGCCGCGCGAAGGCCCGAGTTCGTAGCACCCCCCCCCCCCCCCCCCCCGCTCGCGTACTTGGAAAGAACCAGTTAAACACATTTTGCAAGGGGATCCCGGATCCGGACCTACTGTTCGGAATCGATTCCGCAAAATTCGGAGCGCTCCGGAATCGATTCCGATCAAATCGTCATTTCGCCCATCACTAATCCGTACGCCAACCTCACATATGGATATTTATTATCTTCTTCCAATTTTCACGTTTAATTTATCTACTTTTCAACAACGACATCTACACATACTGTATATTACGCTATAGTTACCCTTGTTATTCTTCCCCGTTCCCGGAAACGTTTTTCTAGGATGAATTGCGGTAGTGACTCTTTGGCTTCGATTGCCTGTACACAAGATGTAACGATAAAGTGTCCGATAAACAAAGAACCGTAACCTATTTCCAAACTTAATCGGTGCCGCGGGATGGTTTATAGATTTTGCTATACTAATTTCGTTTAGTTTAGTTTGAGTTATTGGATAACACATTCGCTCAGTTTTTCAACATCAAGCAATGGGCTTCAGTGGTAGTATGTGTCTACTAAATACAACAAATAATGCTTGGTTTATGTCGTGTGTATGTGTCTGTTTTATGGTTTTGTTTTATCACGTTTATACTTAACAATTATCGAGCTTTTTTTGTTTTTCTGTTTTTAAATGTACTTGTTATGGTATTGTTTATACTAGCTTGTTCTTTTAAATTCCAATTTCTATCCACTTCCATTACAAGGGTTACATGATGGGGAGTCTGCTAGACGTTACACGCTTAGATTCGCCTTTCCCAGTGGATCATTTGTTTAAACGTTCATTTATGGTATTTTAATTATTATTTTACCTTGATTTACATACTTCTTCGCACATTTGATTTATGTTAAAATCTTTCCCAGCTAACAACGCAAACTCGCAACAAAAAAACTGAACCGTGACGAAACTAATGAAACGTTTCGTGGCACTGCGATAATGTCGCCTTTGGTTGTTCCGTTGAACACATGCTTAGCAAATATACGTACATAGAGAGACATACAAACAGCACGGGAGGGAGGGGGGAGTAGAGCTGGGAGCCTGCCTCAACTCGTCAATCCTCAATTCCTCGCCACGTCTTTCCTAACCCGAACGGCGTCAAAACAACACACGCATACACACTCCCCGAAATCCTAAACGATCGAGTCGATGATCCGCTTTGCGGAGACATCTACGAACGCTTTTTAATAATCCCTGATCACCTGAATAAATTACCCCAACGCCCCATCGCATCCAATTTAAGGCCATTCGATTGTTTTAAGTGCAAAGATTTGTTGTGTTTGTTTTCCCGATTTTATGCAAAAAAGCAGCCCAATTGCTAAGCTTTTTTTTTTGTTGTTGTAAGATTGGTTCGAAAGATTGGTGCGTGTATAGGGTTTTTGGAGCACTGTACTGCAAAAGACGATTTGATTTTTTCGTTCTAAAAAGCTATCATTTTGTGTGGCAAGGAGAAAAAAAATCAAAACACCGTTTATTGGCAGGGAGAAAAGCTTTCCAAAAACACACACACACCGTTAGAAGTGGCGCGAAAAAAATGAAGTAACAATAACAGGGAAATATGATGCAAAGACTATGTATCAAAAAACCAGCTCGATTATCGCTTGGCGGTTCGATTGGTACGGTAAGGTTCTATCGCGGATCTCTTCTACATGTTACGTACTACTTCTTCTTACTTGTTGCGTTTTTTTTTTCGCCCGTTTTGTTTTTGTTTTGGTTCAGTTAACTTTCATTTTCCTTTTACCCAGCGGAATACGGCTTATAGAATAATAATAGTAAAGCTTCCCTTAGCAGAAGATGCTCTCCTACCAATTTGTTTGTGTGAGTGCGCGCTGGGATGAATTGCAAACGATGGTACGCCATTTTTGTTTAAATTCCCTCAAGATACGATAGCATTAGGGGGAGGGCGATTATTAAATAAACTATATCGTCCCCCAACAAACCGGTTTGTAACACGCGTATATCTAACAAATGTCGAACAAAAAACTCACACACGCTCACCAAAAAGAAAAAAACACATGCCTGATGCTGTGGGATGCTGTCGTAAACATTACCATCATAACAAATATACACTACTAGTTTAGTCCATGCCACATATACACATGTACACTTTTGCACACGCCGGGCCACACTAGCACATGCATAATGCCATCAAACATTTAAACTCTGTATCACGGTGTTTTCGGGTTTTGTTATCAGTATGTTTTGCACGTATCTTATACCTAACCTTACAAATAGATGTTGACTTCCGAGTTTTTTTTTTACAGTGACTTTATAAAATAAAGATCGAGTAGCGAAAACACAACAACAAATAGCTTCTTCTACTAACAGAGTGACTAACAGAGTGGCTAAACAGGGGATGGAAATGGTAAACAAAACATTGGCGAACAATGTTAACTTATCTGTTAAAGCCAAAACTTATCCAACCCACATCCACACGCGAGGGAAACATGAACAAAGTTATTGGAATAACATCAACAGTAAAGTATCCATAGAGTATCAATAGTTCCTGTACAAAACCTTACCTATACATGTGATTTAATATGTTTTTGCTTGTCCCTTTCCGATTAGCCTGCAAACGACGACCAGTGGTGATGGTGCCGGTTGCAGCTTTGCTAGAAGGTTTAGCCTATTGAAGTTTTAGAACGTTTCATCTTTTTGCTCGGTTTGCGATTTACAAGGTTTGTTGTGTTGTGTTGTTTTGGTTTTTGTTTAGTATTTTATCTACAAATTTGGTTTGATTTACGATTACGATTTGTGGTGAGATGTGTGTGTGTGTTTTTTGTTTGTTTAACTGAGCCCCACTAGGCATAGTTTAGTCTAAGTCTATTACAACGATACACGATCACTTACATAACATGTAACACGGGATCTCTCTCTTTCTCTCTCGCATCAACACACATATACACCGTAGGAAGATATAGTTCAATCAACTAGTTTACTAGATCCCTTTTTTCTGCTCAAAGAGATCAACCGGAGATCGAATGGAATATCGAACTGCACGGTAGACTGTCCCGGATATATCAATAACAAAGGCAAATGTGTGTTTACAAAACGATATCGAATTCTTACACGATAGCGCCCTTATAAGTAGTGTAGTATGCTTAGCAAGTTTCTGCAACAATTATTGTGTTTACAGTGGAAATATAAACGAGTTCACCTCGACTAGTAAGTAGCAAACCAAAATTCTCCTCCATCAACGTGGTCCCATCGGAATAGAAAACTTTGCCTCAACCCCTAACGCCGGTCTGTGTGTTGTCTATCTACTGTGTTTTTTCCCTTTTTCCATCCCATTCTTGCTAGCTAGTTTTCTCTTTAAAAAACAAACAATACCTCTCGCATTTGCTCCCAACAGCTGCCACCGAACAATTCCAAATGCTGGCCCCCTCAATAAAAAAAAAGACGGACAGAGGCCAACTCAAACAGTAGCAGAGGAGAAACAGACAGCATCGGCAAGTACTTCGGCTTGCAATTGGGTAAGAGGGATGCGAAAAGGGATCTTAATGCTAAAACGACGACGAGTCTCTACCGACTGGATTTCTGGACTTATTACAACAATCGACATTAAACCTTTGGCTAGACAATTTGTTACTCTAGATTAATCTTAGTAGACTCTGTGTATAAATAGGAGAGCGCGTGTTACCGTGGATTTGCGTGGACACTGCCACCATCAGCACTAGAAGGGAAGGTGGCCGGACGATCCACCTGCGAACGTCAATGTTGGGGAGCGCGTCTGGGATCGTATAAAAAATATCGTCTAGACATCAGAGTTTGTTCTACGCTCACGTCCCGCGATACAACAACCTACAAACTGGATAAAACGTACTCGCAACGCACCGGATAGTGGGAGTGTGGTGTGTGTGCGGGGCGAGCGAAATGTAGCCCCCACCACGACACCACCACCTGCCACACTTACCTGTGTACGTGCAGTGTATGAACCTTGGCGTAACCTCGCGCGCGCACTGCCACTACACTACTACTGGCAGCACCCATAGTGTTAGGATTATTGTTACAGTGTTACTTAACTTCTATAATGGAAAACATTTGGTTTTATTCCGTAAATTACCTAACGACTGGCTGCGGGCCTTCTTCAGTCGATCGCTGGTGCTGCCGCTGCTGCTTTTCGCGATCGACCCGCCACCCGCCTCCGGTGGCACGACGACGGTGACGCTGGTACTATCGGGTGCAGCAGTCGGTGTGGTTGCAGCCGTTCTGGTCGCACCGGTCGAATGTGTGGACCGGAGCTTCATCTTCGTGGACGATCGTCCGCTACCGCTCGGTTGGTCGAGCGTTCGCGGTTTGGCACTTTCTGGCGGTTGGAGAGGGTTTTGCGGGACGGAAGAGTTCGGTGATGTTGACGATGCGACGGGAACGGACGAGGTTAATGATGGCTCTGGTGGTGGTGGTGGTGGTGATGGTGGTGGTGGTAGTGGTGGCGCTGTACCGTTCTCTTCCTCCCGCACTGGGATACAAATATCGTCCGAGTCGAGGTTGATGTGTTCGAGCATCTGCATGGAATAGCGCGTTGGAAGATCGCTCAGCAGCTTTAGGACGTCCCCAAGCTGCGAAGGTCCTTCGGGTTGGGGTTGTGCAGGTATGGATGAGGCTGCTGCTGCCGCCTGCAGGGATTCCGTTTCGGCGCGGGAAAACAACAAATCGAACTCTTTCGTAATCTCCGACGTAAATTCGGAAATCGTTGGATCCAACATGTACGGCTCTTCGTCGAGATCGACGATCGTGTACTCCGCCGTACCGTTGTGATGATCGAGCTCGATCGGTTCCTGTACGGTGGTGCTATCGGCACACTGTTCTCGCAGCAGTTCGGCCACCTTTACCGCATCACTCGGTCCATCGAGCGGTAACTGCTCGTCCGAGAAGGATTCTTCCGGTGTGAGGGTAAAGTCCTCAATGTTCCAGCTTTTTATACGAGGAATTTCCGATCCCGGCTCCACCGATTCCACGCTACATGTGGCCGTATCCTGCAGTGCACCAAGCGCGATCGGATCCGCTACCATCGAAGGACCACCACCGGAACCGCCGCCATTGGTGGTGTCCTCGAAGATTTCGCTCTTGAGCGACAGGCTCAACCGGGAGGTACTGCAGCTGTCCAGATTCATATTGCGCACCGTATCGAAGGCATAATCCGTTAGCGTGGATTTGTTCAGCGTCCCACTCGAATTGCTCAGCAAATCGAGCGATGCCGTCCGTTCGAGCGTAGTCACGCAGTCCGACTTGAGAAAGTACTGCTCCATCGAGGCACTGTGCGGCAGATTATCGGACGGTCGGTCCGGAGTTTCACCCCGCATCGACTCCAGTATGCTTTCCTTCGAGCAGATCTTGTAGATCGTAAGCGTTTCCTTATCCGTCGCGGCGTATCGCTCCATCCGGAAGTCTTCCTCGAACTCATCTTCCTCCTGCTGGGCGCGCGATTTCTGCTCCTCTCGTTCATGCAACTGCTCAACACGTTCTTTCTCCGCTTCCGCTTCTTCGTCCACCTCAGCAATATCGTAATCGTCCCCACTAACGCTCGCCTCAAAGTCGTTGCTGCGATGAAACAGAAAATCTTGTATGATCAACTTCTTGCTTTCGGATTCGTTCTGTGGCATCAGATAGATCTCGTCGCAGTCGGAATCCATCGAGGCGACCAGCTCGATCGGTGGGGGTAGCTGTAACCGCTGCAACCGTCTCCGTTCTTCCTCTTCCTCTTCCATCGCTAGCTCATCTTCATCCTCCTCGTCGAACTCGTTCTCGTCCACCTCTTCCTC